>JAKCPI010012441.1:0-264875 GCA_023213315.1 Euborellia annulipes
TTACTCACATAACCCAGTGAAACCCCACATATAAACACAACCTCAGTTTAAAATGTTTCACCTAAAACCTACACCGCAATCTCTAAACTTAATCATCAATTAATCAACATTGAACATTTATAATTTATCAAAATTTTGACTCGCATTAGAATATGTATATTTAATAGATATAATTAACTTAGATTCTATCAATAATTATATTCCATGTATTTTATTGTTTTGTTTAGAAACCGATAAGAAATAAAAAACGATTAATCTGAAATCGATATCGAATGATATTTTCAAGTAAAAGGTTAATGTATTCGTGTCTATCGTAATATCATATGTGCCAACAGTGAGGAGTAATATAAATCATTTTGTCGAAGGGTTTTTTTTCTCTAAAAAGTTGAAAATCCTAAAAAGCTCTTCTTAATCAGGCCATTTGCATTCCATTCCGGGAATCCCAGCGAATCCCTTTTCTCTCTATGTTTATATATTAAAATATAATCTTGGCGATTGCAGCTGTTGGGTGTAGAGTAGAGAAGAAGGGGGTAGAACATCGAATGCGGAATCTTTTAGTAGCCATTTTCCACCCCACCTCTAATCTCTCCCACAATGGATAAATAAATCAAAGTACAAAAAGAAAGATTTCTTCTCTGTATCTCTCAAAAAAATTAAAAAGAGTTTAGTATTTAATTATGAATCGAGGTTGTGGGTTTGGTTTCCATCATTAGTAAAAAATAATATTTGATCATTTTAATAATTAATTTAAATGAATATAGGATTCAACAAGTTGTTGAAATATTACCAATTTTAAAATAATATTAAATTAAATTAGGCAACGAAATCAAAACTTTAAGGTTAATTTTTTTTTTTTTTTTAGTATTTCTTTTATATTTACGATAAACTTGTTAATTATTAGCATTGAGTTTTAAAATTTGGTTTAGGGTAAGCTGGAGAAAATCGTGGTTAGCGATAATTATTTACTGCTCTTTGAGAATCGATTCACTCCTCGTTTTAATAATTCTTACGACTTTAAATATAAAATTTCAATCACGTAGATCATTTCCTTTTGAATACATATAGAAAGTTACCGACCATTTTGCAGGACCCACTTTTTTTTGGACTCAGGGAACTTCAAAATTTCACGAATTTTTGACGTGAATCTAAAAATTTCTTTCTATAGGGTCATTCTACGTCAAATCAACCAAAAAAAATAAAAAATTTTCACCTCATAATCTCAGATTTTTATGAAACTTGGTATGTTTGTTCTATATATAAAGATAAGTAACAGCACCAAATTTCAATTTTTTTATCTCACTTAGTTTTCGAGTTATGGGACTTTAAAGTTTTGATTTTTTCCCTTCCGCGGCTTGGCTAATGCCAAACAAAATGTGACATGGAAGAGAAAATAATTTCTCATTTGCTTATTTGACACCCAATCTTGATGAAATTTTTTTGGTAAGTTCTTTAAACAATAAGGAATTAGAAAAAAAATATATCACGAATCTAAGTTAATCCTAAAATATAAAAAAATTCATATTGTTGATTTTTTTTAGTTATGAAAACGCAAACATGGTTTAGCGCTAAAGCCAATTCTCCAAAGGGAATGAGATATTCAAGAAAATTTTTTTTCTAAATAATCTACATGAAATGGGCTTTAATTTAGTAAAATAAAAATTTTGTGTATTTTGTCCCTCTATTTCTAAAGTCCATTGCAAGTTTCAATATATAGTTTTCATGTTAAAAAGGTTCAAGGGCAAAATGAAAATATACATTTAAAGAGCATCTAAAAAATAATTGATTTTTGAATTTTAATAAAAATCGTTGCAGGAAATTTTGAGAAAATTGGAAAAAACTGAAAAAGTACATCAGTAAAGTACTAGTACTTTTGGCCGATTTGTTCAAAAGCTTATTTTGAGTGTCGGGGAGGGTACCTAACTTAAATATAAAATTTCAACCTCCTAGCTCAATCCTTTCATGCTTTCAATTGAATTGATTGTGTTTTCGTCTCTGTTTAGTTTTAAGCAGACACACACACAGTGTCCATTTGAAATCATGAAAGAATTGAGCTAGGAGGTTGAAATTTTATATTTAAGTTAGGTACCCTCCCGGACACTCAAAATAAGCTTTTGAACAAAATCGGCCAAAAAGTACTAGTACTTTACTGATGTACTTTTTCAGTTTTTTTCAATTTTCTCAAAATTTGCTGCAACGATTTTTATTAAAATTCATAAATCAATTATTTTTTTAGATGCTCTTTAAAATGTATATTTTCATTTTGCCCTTGAAACCTTTTTAACATGTAAAACTATATATTGAAACTTGCAATGGACTTTAGAAATAGAGGGAACAAAATACACAAAATTTTTATTTTACTAAATTAAAGCCCATTTCATGCAGATTATTTAGAAAAAAAAATTTTCTTGAATATCTCATTCCCTTTTGGAGATATTGGCTTTAGCGCTAAACCATGTTTGCGTTTTCATAACTAAAAAAAATCAACAATATGAATTTTTTTTTATATTTTAGGATTAACTTAGATTCGTGATATATTTTTTTTCTAATTCCTTATTGTTTAAAGAACCTACCAAAAAAATTTCATCAAGATTGGGGGTCAAATAAGCAAATGAGAAATTATTTTCTCTTCCATGTCACATTTTGTTTGGCATTAGCCAAGCCGCGGAAGGTGAAAAAATCAAAACTTTAAAGTGCCATAACTCGAAAATTAAGTGAGATAAAAATTGAAATTTGGTGCTGTTACTTATCTTTATATATAGAACAAACATACCAAGTTTCATAAAAATCTGAGATTATGGGTGAAATGGCTCTGGTTGAACTGACGTGGAATGACCCTATATTAAAATAAAATCTACAATAGCATTTATATTTTAATATAGGGTCATTCCACGTCAGTTCAACCAGGCCATTTCACCCATAATCTCAGATTTTTATGAAACTTGGTATGTTTGTTCTATATATAAAGATAAGTAACAGCACCAAATTTCAATTTTTTATCTCACTTAGTTTTCGAGTTATGGCACTTTAAAGTTTTGATTTTTTCACCTTCCGCGGCTTGGATAATGCCAAACAAAATGTGACATGGAAGAGAAAATAATTTCTCATTTGCTTATTTGACACCCAATCTTGATGAAATTTTTTTGGTAAGTTCTTTAAACAATAAGGAATTAGAAAAAAAATATATCACGAATCTAAGTTAATCCTAAAATATAAAAAAAAATTCATATTGTTGATTTTTTTTTAGTTATGAAAACGCAAACATGGTTTAGCGCTAAAGCCAATATCTCCAAAAGGGAATGAGATATTCAAGAAAATTTTTTTTTCTAAATAATCTACATGAAATGGGCTTTAATTTAGTAAAATAAAAATTTTGTGTATTTTGTTCCCTCTATTTCTAAAGTCCATTGCAAGTTTCAATATATAGTTTTACATGTTAAAAAGGTTTCAAGGGCAAAATGAAAATATACATTTTAAAGAGCATCTAAAAAAATAATTGATTTTTGAATTTTAATAAAAATCGTTGCAGCAAATTTTGAGAAAATTGAAAAAAACTGAAAAAGTACATCAGTAAAGTACTAGTACTTTTTGGCCGATTTTGTTCAAAAGCTTATTTTGAATGTCGGGGAGGGTACCTAACTTAAATATAAAATTTCAACCTCCTAACTCAATTCTTTCATGATTTCAAATGGACACTGTGTGTGTGTCTGCTTAAAACTAAACAGAGACGAAAACACAATCAATTCAATTGAAAGCATGAAAGGATTGAGCTAGGAGGTTGAAATTTTATATTTAAGTTAGGTACCCTCCCCCGACATTCAAAATAAGCTTTTGAACAAAATCGGCCAAAAAGTACTAGTACTTTACTGATGTACTTTTTCAGTTTTTTTCAATTTTCTCAAAATTTGCTGCAACGATTTTTATTAAAATTCAAAAATCAATTATTTTTTTAGATGCTCTTTAAAATGTATATTTTCATTTTGCCCTTGAAACCTTTTTAACATGTAAAACTATATATTGAAACTTGCAATGGACTTTAGAAATAGAGGGACCAAAATACACAAAATTTTTATTTTAGTAAATTAAAGCCCATTTCATGTAGATTATTTAGAAAAAAAAATTTCTTGAATATCTCATTCCCTTTTGGAGATATTGGCTTTAGCGCTAAACCATGTTTGCGTTTTCATAACTAAAAAAAAATCAACAATATGAATTTTTTTTATATTTTAGGATTAACTTAGATTCGTGATATATTTTTTTTCTAATTCCTTATTGTTTAAAGAACTTACCAAAAAAATTTCATCAAGATTGGGTGTCAAATAAGCAAATGAGAAATTATTTTCTCTTCCATGTCACATTTTGTTTGGCATTAGCCAAGCCGCGGAAGGTGAAAAATCAAAACTTTAAAGTGCCATAACTCGAAAACTAAGTGAGATAAAAAATTGAAATTTGGTGCTGTTACTTATCTTTATATATAGAACAAACATACCAAGTTTCATAAAAATCTGAGATTATGGGTGAAAATTTTTTATTTTTTTGGTTGATTTGACGTGGAATGACCCTATATAGAAAGAAAGTTTTAGATTCACGTCAAAAATTCGTGAAATTTTGAAGTTCCCTGAGTCCAAAAAAGTGGGTCCCGCAAAATGGTCGGTCTTTCTATATGTATTCAAAAGGAAATGATCTACGTGATTGAAATTTTATATTTAAAGTCGTAAGAATTATTAAAACGAGGAGTGAATCGATTCTCAAAGAGCAGTAAATAATTATCGCTAACCACGATTTTCTCAGCTTACCCTAAACCAAATTTTTAAAACTCAATGCTAATAATTAACAAGTTTGTCGTAAATATTATAAAAGAAATACCTAAAAAAAAAAAAAAATTAACCGTAAAGTTTTGATTTCGTTGCCTAATTTAATTTAATATTATTTTAAAATTGGTAATATTTCAACAACTTGTTGAATCCTATATTCATTTAAATTAATTATTTATTAAAATGATGAAAATATTATTTTTTACTAATGATGGAAACCAAACCCACAACCTCACAATTCATAATTAAATACTAAACTCTTTTTAATTTTTTTGAGAGATACAGAGAGAAGAAATCTTTCTTTTTATTTTGTACTTTGATTTATTTATCCATTGTGGGAGAGATTAGAGGTGGGGTGGAAAAATGGCTACTAAAAGATTCCGCATTCGATGTTCACCCCCTTCTTCTCTACTCTACACCCAACAGCTGCAATCGCCAAGATTATATTTTAATATATAAACATAGAGAGAAAAGGGATTCGCTGGGATTCCCGGAATGGAATGCAAATGGCCTGATTAAAGAAGAGCTTTTTAGGATTTTCAACTTTTTAGAGAAAAAAAAAACTTCCCTTCGACAAATGATTTATATTACTCCTCACTGTTGGCATATGATATTACGATAGACACGAATACATTAACCTTTTACTTGAAAATATCATTCGATATCGATTTCAGATTAATCGTTTTTTTTTCTATATCGGTTTCTAAACAAAACAATAAAATACATGGAATATAATTATTGATAGAATCTAAGTTAATTATATCTAATTAAATATACATATTCTAATGCGAGTCAAAAATTTTGATAAATTATAAATGTTCAATGTTGATTAATTGATGTGTCAGAAATGGAATTTTTTTTGATATGTTGACGACATGATTTATTTATGACAAAAATAATTATTAAAATCTCCTCTATTAATTTTTACTTTCTCTTACCCGATATATGAAATATATAGAGAGAAATTAATGAGATCATGTTATGTCGAGTTTTGAGGTCTCCTGAGTTCAAAAAAGTGGGTGCCGCAAATTGGTCTGTCTGTATGTAACGATTTTAAGCATAAAGGAATTGAGCTTCCGAATTGAAATTTTATATTCAAGTAAGGTACCCTCCCGAACACTCAAAATAAGCTTTTGAACAAAATCGGCCAAACAAGTACTAGTACTTTACTTTTTCAGTTTTTTTTTTCGGTTTCTCAAAATTCGCTCCAACGATTTTGATTTAAATTCAAAAGTTAATTATTTTTTACTTGCTTTTTAAAATGTACAGAAAATAGTTTGAAGTAGACCGCACTTTACTGGTGTAGTATTTCAGATTTTTACTTTTTACTTATGAAATGCAATTGGCCAAGTTTGGAACTAATGCGCTATGGGAAACTAAATATATCTCGTCACAAAAAATCTGGTGTGACAGTACAGTATACAACTTTCTCTTGCCGAAGGGTTAGAGAAAGTTGTATGCTGTGCGACCAGTCACACCAGATTTTATCCTAAATCCACGGGTATTTCAAAAAACAGTGTTTCATTTAAATAGATTATTTCCTTATAAAGCAAGTTATTATTATTTTTGAGAATTTTACGTAATCATTCCACCCACATTTTTTTTAATACTCTTTGTACGTGAGTTAATACTATAATTAAGGTTGTAATTTGCTTGTTCCGATTTACATAATTATAAGAATGATAATAATTGCATACTTTCACCCTAATAACAATGGAAAAATGTCTCTTTGTTGAATTTTAAATCGAATTAATTGCTTAAAATATAATTATGAATGATTAACTAGTGATTTTTCTAATTAATTTATCTTCTATTAATATTACATTTTTTTTTAATGAGCAAGTAGGCTACTCAAGTCAGAATTGCGAGCACCTAAAAAAAACTTGAAATTTTTTTAGAATTAGGAGTTTGGATTTTTTTATATCGATTAGATGAAGAATTTAATCAAAATATAGGAGACGTACCAGCCAGGATTTTTATTTAATTTACAAGTGGTAAAAAACGAAGGCGACTAATTGCAAAATTTTAAAGTTTTAAATTTCCCTCTCTGACTCCGCTTCCTCTCACTTTAACCAAGCAGCGAGAGTTAGTGGTAAACAGGCATATAAAACGGAAGTGAGTGGTTAGCGCTTTATTTAGACTATTAGTATGATAATTATAGACGTTTCGGTCGATTCTTCAGGACAATTATTGCTTAAAATTTTTGGAAAACATTTCATATATACAATTTCTTACAATATACACAATACACAATACAAAATTCTTTTATAACGGCATATTTTGTATGTATATGCCAAAAGGAAAATGGTTGACTCACTATTGAATGAGAGAAACTCGGAGCAATCAAGTCACCCACTATTCATAAAATGAAAGAATTTTCTTTTAAAAATTGTAAAATTGAAATCAATGTCTACCCTAAAAAAATATTGTTTTTGAAATAATAATTGTACTGAAGAATTACATTGATTGAAAAGTCGATAATTAGAAATTAAATAGGAATTTTTTATTCAATCTCCGAACTACGGTGTCTTCTGTATCCTGATTATTTTTTTTATATTATAAAATTAATCAAAAATATATTTTTCAATGAAAAATTTAACATATTATAATATTAACATTATCGCTTCCTGTAATTTTTGGAAAAATATTAAATTGCTTTCGAACTTTTTTTCGGTACAGGTAGAAATTATTAATGTTTTCTTGTTTTCATATGTTTAAAAAATATTATTTTTCATTTAGTTTTCCTGATAATTGTTTCACTAACCCATAATAGAGATCTATAGCACCCCTGATCTATAATCTTGGGTGAAAAAAATTAAATTTTAATCCCATTATATACTCTTTATAATAATTTGAAATGTGGATACAATAAAAATTTCAGCTTCTCTAATTAGGTTTTTTTTTTTTTAAATTCATTTTTGCCTCAGCCAGGGAACATATGCCAATCTTGGTACGTTCTAACATTCTAACAAATTAACACTACAAACAGAAATTCAATGTTATTTTCATATATCACACAAACTTATACTTATATCTTAAAAAAAAAAAATAAATAAAATAAAAAACTTCAGCGCTTTGTATAAACTAATTTAATAACTAATTCAAAATTATTTATATTTATATCAGAATTGGAAAAATGTTTGGTTGGTGGTGAAGAGGAATCTTGAATGGGGTAATAATATTTTATTTAGAACGCCTGGATAGTTCTTCTTTTGTTAGTGATATTCAAAAAGTACTTTTTTTTAAGTTGCTCTACTTTACAACTTGTTTATATTAGGTTTCAAAAAAAGCAAGATTCTTTTAATATTTTCTTTCATTGAACAGTTCAGAGAGTTCTAAATTAAGTATGTTATTTTAATTCACATGCAATTTAATGTTATATTTTTTCGCTTCCTTGGCCAATTTAATGCTCTGTGTATAACACTGAACAAAAAAAAAATATTTAATATATCTTAACAGCTTCCAGATGGCTTCAAGTGGCACACAAGAAATGCATGATGATGATGACATCATTGGGTTTGTTAATAAAATCAACATTTTGTAATTTTTTGAATTGGTTTATTTAAAAGGACATCTATCTAACTAAACGAAAGTTCAGCAATCTTGTTCCCAAGTGACTTGACTCCTCTCTTTTTTTTTTTTTTCTCTCTCTCTGTCCGATTCTGTCACGTTCACTGCTTTCTGGTTAGAATAAAATAAATCTTATTGGAAAATATATACCCTCTACGAGGGAGGAATTTAATTTTTGATAATATTTACATTCTCATTATTAATGAATTTTTAGTCATTATATTTTTCATCTCATTTAGTGCAAGTTTACTGCAAAATTACTAAAGTTTTTTTTACTTTATCTTACCTCTATATATGTTTTTATAGAGAGAAAGTATTGGATTCATGTCAAAAATTCGATGTCTAGATTTTGATGGATATACACGTTTTGAGGCCCCCTGAATCCAAAAAATGGTTTTCACGACATGGCCTGTCTCTCTGTGTGTGTTCATTTTAAAGCATAAAGGAATTGAGCTAGGAGTAGGAGGTTGAAATTTTATATTTAAGTTAGGCACCCCCCTAGACTGGTCGCACAGCACGTAACTTTCTAGGAAAATATTTATATTTTGTTACCATGGCAACCATTTCTCCTATCTTCTTAACTATCCTATGAAGTTCAAGTGTAAAGTGTGCTTCAAAAGATTTCAATGGCAAAATGAGAAAATAAATTTTAAAGAGCATCTAAAAAATAATTGGTTTTTTAATCTTAATCAAAATCGTTATCGGGAATTTTGAGAAAATCGCAAAAAACTGAAAAAGTACATCAGTAAAGTAAAGAATAGTACGTTTGGGCTGAGGTTGAAATTTTATATTTAAGTTAGACACCCACCTAGGGAGTGAAAATAAGCTTTTAATCAAAATTGGCCAAAGAGTACTAGTACTTTATTGATGTACTTTTTCAGTTTTTTTCGATTTTCTCAAAATTTGCTCCAAGAATTTTAATTAAAATTCAAAAATCAATTATTTTTTTAGATGCTCTTTAAAATATATATCCTCATTTTACCATTGAAATCTTTTGAATACCACTTTCCTCTTGTACTTTATAGGGGGGTAATTATCCTCTTTACCTCCCCTCCCCCTTGTATGAGTGTAACTTTTTTGCTAATGCTTATGAGATGTTTTTTTTTTTTTTTTATTTTATGCTTATTGAACAAATTTTTTTCAAGATTTTTATGCTTTTTTCAGCACTTTTTCCTTATTTTGTCCGGTCTTTACTTATTACTAAAAAAATGAAGAACGTAAGAAATAATTCAATTTTTTTAATTTAATCCTTTAACTTGTCTCTTTGCTTGATTTGCTGAATTTAAAAACATATCTCCTAAGACATTGTTTAGGCCTAAGTGTAATCAAAATAATTTTTTTTTTTTTTATTTTGGAAAAATGAATTTTACAAACAAGACTTGAGAGAAGAGAAAACTTCCGAATTAACTTGCCTGGTGAACTGGTTGCCTATGTTTGCCCTATTAAAATGGTGGTCTTAGGTTATTTGAGTAGAATTCATATTACAAATTTATAGGATTGGGGAATCTTTTTTTTTAATTTGTTTAAGGTCTTTTTCGGTATTTGAGGCCATTTAGGCCAATCGATTTATATCCAATTCTAATAAATTCCTCTTCTTGGACGAGATGCTAACACCCGGGAATTTTTTTTGAAAGCAGATATTCATTTTCCGAAAATTCGATTATATGAATCTTCAATTAACCAAAATTGAGAAGTGTCTAATTTTTATAAATTTTCTCAATTAATATGCTCTACAATAAATGAAAGATCAATTTATAATGAATACATTTTATCAATATTTCTAGTTCCTTGTTTAAATATTATCGTCCATAAATATGATTTTATCTTCTATAAACAGAGATGAAGTTATCAGTAATAAAAAAAAATTTTTTTTCATAATGTTATGACTTTTATACTCTCTCTTTCTTAACTCCTACGCATTTCTTATACAATATTACATCATAACGTTAAAGTTGGTTATCAAATTTTTCGAATAAATCAACTAAAGAGAATAAAAAAAAGAAACAATTTTTATTATCCATGAGGGTATGCTACAAAATTTTATTATATAAAGATCCTGTTTATTCATTTATGTATATAAGTTAGTCTGTATACATAAGTAAATACATTTTAATGATTGAAAGCTATATCGTTGCTTACGTCATTCGGGGAAGTCCCTGCGTGATTCTTCATATTTTATTATATTTATCTAAAAATAAAATACATAACCTTAAATGTCAGTAGAACTTTTTTTTTTATATTAACCGGAATATTAATTTTCTTATATAATTCCTTCTCTCTTGAAAGATGAATGACGCCATTATTACAAATTTAAATTTTATTTTTGAATACTCGGTTAAAAACAAAACAAAACAATCATACGTATATGTATAATCACATCACTTTTTTTTTTTTGTTTCGAATTAGATTTGAGGCGAAGATAATTTCTTAATTAGAGAATTTGCTTTTAGGTAATCTAGATTAAATATATATATATAATCTGGTTTAAACAATTTTAATTAATTATTTATTTATTATAATTGGATGTAATCCAAACAAGGCAATTATTATTTAAAAATTAAAGGTTGTAAAAAAATTAGAACTTCGTAACCTTAAGATTATAGATATATGTTTACATCACGAAATTAGAAAAAAAATCAATAACTTATTTTTCAAATGTTATTCTATGTGTACAGTACGTTAAAAAAAACTATACGTTTGTTATTGTTTTTAGAAAGAAATTTTTTACTAACTTTTTTTTTATTTAAGGTCTTTTTCGGCATCTGTGGCGATTCGGGGTCTAAATGACACCGTCCGTATTTATTTAAATTGATATTTAGCAATGCCAATTGCGGCGAAAGCTCGAGATTGGTGACCCCGAGAATGTGTGTGGAACGTCCCCCGGTAGCCACCCGTACAATGTATAAGCTTATTAATATTTATATAATAAAGTCTTACCTCTAAATAACCTCAGTAGCCGAAAAGGGTTAAAAAAAACTTCATATTTAAGCACTAAGATGTTTTTTAATATTCCGTCTAGGTGGCTTAGACCATTTAGGGTTTTTTTTATTTATTTAGTTATTTAATGCGAGAGGCCTCGATAAATGTCATTACCCTGACAGCTTGGAATATTGCGGTTATATTGCAGAAATATTGTCAATCTTGTACAATATTGACAATATAGCAGCAATATTCCAACAATATTGTCGCAATATTCCTTCAAGTTACAAAAGGGCGGACACAGGAATATTGCAGCAATGTTGCTGCAATATTATGATTATTTTGCAAGATTTGCAATATTTCTGGAAAATTGCTGCAGTATTCCAAGTTGTCTGGGTAAATATATGCTATTCAAAATGATTCTGTACACTTTCTTAAAGTGTGATTTTTTATTGTTATTAAAAAAAATACACCCAGCTGTAACTTATTAAACTATCAATTGTCCTGATTGAAGGACGCAATTTGCGTCCGAAACGTCGGCAATTGAAATAAAAAAAAATAGATAAAAATTGACTTATAATTTATGTCTAATTTCATTTCTGGCTGCTATCCTGCTCGTATTTATCAATTATACAGCCATTACATTACCTCACTATTTAGTGAATGTGTGTAATGATCTCGTTAAATGAAAACATACGGCTATGTACATTTACATTTTTTTATTGTACAAATACGTTTTTTTTTTTTTATCAATTTTAATATATGTTGGTGGTTAGTATTTTATTTTCTTTTTGATCTCTTGTAAAATAGTTTTCATTCACGTAGGTAGTGAAATGTTTTTCACTTAGGATTACCCAAAATTCATTGCACATTACGTGATGATGGCTGCATTCCAGGAATATGTGGTCCAAGGTTATTTCCGATCTTTCCCAACCTGGCTAAAGTTTTGTCCAATTCTCTAAACCTATTGATCGTTGCGACTGTTTTTCTCTCTTGTGAAACCATGGATTGTTTTTTGTTTTATTTTCTTTTAAAAATTTACCTTTTTAGGGTTTATTTCTGAATATGTTAATTGATTTATATTGTATCTGGAGGACGTTTCATACGTTGGTTCCTCGGGGGCATCCACCCGAGGTTCCGCCGTGCTTGGCATTGCTTCACTAGAACGATCTTGGGAACTGTTGCTATGCACCTCCCAACCCCCTTTTATTTGCTTTAAAAAAACTCAATAGTGTAATTTTATTTTGAAACTGATATAGAATAATAATCTTATCATTATTTTAATCCAAAAATATTTTTTTTATAACCAAATTTTTTTATATGAAATTCCCTAACACCGGAAGAGGCAAATTTTGTCATCTAATGTGGAATCGCTTGAGGGCACTGTATAATTGTCACCTCCTCAAATAGAAAGATGTAAAATTTTGATTATATAATTATTAAATCACGTGATTAAATTTAAAAAAAAAAAACGAATTTTTTAAAAATGTTCCGATGAGTTTACATACAATCTTCAAATTGACCTCTTAGAGAGGGCAATGTAGGTCGCACTTGCCGTTAGAAATACCTCTCTCCTGTGCCATACATACAATCAATCAAACCAATACAGTTATTACCTAGGAGAGAGAAAGAGAGTTTGGCATTTATTCTTCATTCCTTCTCTTTTTCTTGTATTCTTTTAATTCAAAATTACTTAGAAAATCAAACAAGTATGACGTTAGACTTAACAGATTACTAATAATAAATCTTGTTAAGTCTCAGCTTCTTATTCAGAGGTTCGATTCCTATTTTGTAACCAAAAATTTATTTTGAATAAATCAGGGTTCTCATAGATGAATTAGAAATATAAAAAATAATTAATAAAATTTAATACATTCATTGCTCCCATTTTTTAATAAGAAGATAGAAATGAGAGATGCAGCTAAGGTTATTTCTTTATTCATTTAATTCACACAGCTGACGTTTCGGTTCCCTGTTTGAACCATCCTCAGAGCTGGCGAAAAGTCATTATGAAAGTGTCATGACACTTTCATAACGACTTTCAATATATACACAGTATGAGAATACATTTATGTACCTGGTCATCTCATACTGTGTATATATATATTTATTATATAAGAATTTTTCAACAATGTATAAAATCCACTATGACACTTTCATAATGACTTTTGGCCAGCTCTAAGGATGGTTCAAACACTGAACACGTCAGCTGTGTGAATTAAATGAATAAACAGGGGTGTAGTGGAGCGGGAAGCGTGGGAACGGCGTTCCCACACTGGTTTCACTCATAAAAAAAAAATAATAATAATAACAAATAAAATTAAAATGATTTAAGTATGTAAATAAAATAATACTTTACAAACTTTCGTGAGTGCCTCATATTTAGATTTTTGGGTAGTTCATAGTTTAGAATTGTACCATTTCACTATTAATTTTTCTAAAATTTTCCCGGGGAGAGCTCCCGGAAGCCCCCCCCCCCTCCCTCTATTGGTAAGACATGTATTTAGCGTTCCCACACTGAAAATTTTGCCACTACACCACTGTGAATAAATAAATAACCTTAGCTTCATCTCTCTTTACTACCTTCTTATTAATATAATATCTCAGCTATAAATTGTTTTTGTAGCCATTTTTTGTGATTTTGAGAGACTGAACAATGTTTAATAACTACATAAAAATTATCTTTACCTCTGGAGAATAATTTGAAATAATTGACATTTTATTTGAGTGAATTGATTGGCACAGAATCCTCCGTAACTCGAACTTAGTACTATAATATTATTGTAACTTATTTATTTATTATATTATTTTTTCAAAACTATTTTCAAAATGTAAAGTTTTCAGGTCTGATTTCAATAAAGGCCTATATAAAAATTCAAACTGGTTTTTCTGTCGCTCACTTTGCTTACATTTACTTGATGCTCATCTGTATCTAAATCCTCTTAAGATTTAAACCCTTCCCCTTCACACTCTCTTTGATGCCCTGTGAGAAGATTGAATTTTTTTCAAATGTACATCCATTTTTTTTTTTTTTTTTGGGTATTCGAAATGCCTGTTGATAAGATTCCAAGCGACTTATAAAAGCTTCTTTTCTTTCTTTATATTTATAACTAGCCGCACTTGTCCACCTTTAGGAGCTTGTCAAGTTGAAATAAAAAAATTCTTGGGAAGATAAAGCATAAACCTACATACATTATAACCCTTTTTTGAGGTTGAAGGAAAATCGTTTTAGCATGATCATGTGGAAAAAATTTGTATGAAGAGCTGTGTTAAATTCAACTGCCTTGAAATGTTATATTACTTTATTTTTTGGAGTGCTTTTCCCCAAATATTTTTGCTGTGAACTGATCTATTATCTCAAAAATATATCTGAGTTTTCTTTTTGTTGAGATTTTCTTTGTTCTAGAACTCATTTGGTATCCAAATGGCTTAAATAAAATCATCGGGCTGCCTGGGATCCAAACCCGCGACCCTTGGAATAGAAGACTAGCACACGCTAGCAACTACACGAAGGCCCGAGGGCTATTAAATAGTAGACTATTTATTATTCATATTTTTCTTAATAACTCGCCTTTCTCTTTTTATTTTGTATTTATTTATTTACAAGTGACAATGCCCGCCGAAGGCGGGCTTTCCCACTTGCCAGGGTGGTGCGCAAATGGATCAAATTTATTCTTGCTCAATGTTTGGAAATTTTGCAATTGCAAACTCTCTGACTTTAAGTTTTAAATTACCCTCACTGACTCAACTTCCTCTGTCTCTGGCCATTCAGCGAGAGAGAATGGTAAACAGGAACATAACGGAAGTCAGTGGCTAGCTTTTTATATTTTAGTATGATTTTCGGCATCGGAGACTTTTTAGACACCGTCCCTATTGTATTTATTTTAATAAGAATTTTTATTTTATTTGAAATTCCCATGCCTTGGGGAGGGGTGGTCAAAAGCCGTCGCCTTACCCTCCCTCCTTTCCCCTCAGCGCCCAGAGTGGGGGTAGACGCCATCAGCGCGCGCCTACCGTGTCAGTAGCCGATCGGCCAGTGAACATCTAACAAACTAGTGTCTTTTTTATGTGTGCTTACAAAAGTTTTCTTATTTCGTTGCCCCGTCAATTTTATTTTGTTATTATACATAAATAACACATCCTAATCAATTTTGTTCCTATCTGCGAATGCAACTTCCAACTGCAACCTGCTTGTTTGTTTCCTCTGGCACTCTCTCCGTTTGCATCCCAGCATTCTCCTTTATCCAGGTATTTTATGTAAATATTACAAAGATTATTAGCATAATTAATTATTCGAAAAGAGTATATAAATATAAACAACTAATATTTGAAAAAAATATAAAGGAACAGTTTTTAAAAAGATGCATTGATGGCAATGTTGTATTCTCTTTATAATATCGTTCAGCCATTTTTGTCGCTTCCCGTTGGGCTTCTCCTCCTTGTAGCATCCATTTGTCACCAGAGCGCTCTGGTATCGCTCAAATAATATAATTATTTATATTCTCTTACAACTAAACTCCAAAAGAGAAATTAATTAATTTTTTTTTTAATGAATAATGTAATGAAAAAAGAGGTCGGAATATTTATTATTCTTCTCATCTATAAAATAAAATTAAACCAAGTTTATTATATTTTAATAGAAAATTTTAATGCAAAATGTTTAAAAAATTATTTAATTGTTAATTATACTGATATGGTAGGTGCCATTAGATAACATTCTAGCATGCATGATATTTTACTGACGCCAGTGTATTGTTTGAAAATTAAACCTTCCTAACTCTTGAGTTCTTCTGTATTTAATTTACCTATTATGCATTAAAATTATCTTTTATAATATAAACTGTTAATCGTTAAAAGTTTTATTGCTTTTTAAAATTGTTTTTCATTCATACATTTCGGGGACTTTTAACGTTGATCTAATTATCTTAAAATCTATAAGTTTATTTTAATCGTTTCCCTAGTGAACCTTGGGCTTTATGAATCCCTCATTGCTCTTTTTGCACTCTACAACTAATTAGTACGGAAGAAAAATAAAAAGAATTTTTCCAAGAAAAATAAAAAGGATTTTTCCAAAAGTTTTTTTTTTCCATTGATTTTTTTTTCTAAAGTTTTTTATTATTTTATGACTTATGATTAAAAATAAACTCTTTCATTTGTGTTGTTATGTCTGTGTTTTTAAAGGGATTTAGTTTAGTTCAATGATCTTGTTAGACAGATGATTTAATAATATAAATATAAACAAAAGGACAATTCATGTCTGTTACAGAACTTTCCGGAAAAGACTTGACAAATAAGCCTTTTGTAATTTAAACCATTAATTTTGATTGATATTTAATGAAATAGCATAAACCCAAAAAATTTCAAAATTCTATACTAACCTACAAATTGCATATAGTAGTCTAAAATTAATTGATATAGGCTATATTTAAATAGTTTAAAGGTTACTCCAATGAGCAAGTAGTTTTTTCAATTTAAATTTATTAATTAATGTGCCAGGGTTTCGGTCGCATTTAGGATCATCATTGTCAATATATTGATCCTCAAATGGTCCAATTGACAAAAGACATTATTAATATAAAGATAAAGTGTATGTATTTTGGACAGAGAGTGAGTGAGTCACTCACCATTGGAGGATCAATGTATTGACAATCGCTTGGCCCTAATGATGGTCCTATATGCGACCGAAACGTTAGCCCTGGCACATTAAAATAAATTGAAAAAACTACTAGCTGTTTGCCCAGCTATACACCTCCGTCAAATATATTTAATTAGTGGGTAAATAAATTTATGTAAATTCTATCATTTAGTTCTGACATAGTTATTTATACCCCTTGGAACCTAGTTAATATTCTCTTGGTTTAAATACAATATTTTCATTGGTAAGGATCTGAACACTCGTTGACTTTAAGTTTATCAATATTGAAAATTTTAATAGTTTCAACTCACACGTGGACTCGACATTAAAGATATTGATAAATGTCAATATTGATAATCTCAAAAGTGCAAGTTTGAATTCCAGGCAATCCGATGATATTTAATTCAACTGGATATCAATCGGTATAAATAAATCTGGCTGGATCATAACGTATCGTTACATAGGTTATACCTTGAAGTTTAGAACCGAAATTTGACATTAAAATTTAATACAATTGTTGCTCTTTTAAGAGATTACTTGAAGAGCAGGTGTAGAGGTTGCTATTAAAAAAAAAAAACTTGCACTTGTTTTCTTTTAAAGTCTATATGGCCTCAGATGCCGAAAGACTTAAAACAAAAAAAAATAGTTATAAATGAAAGAGAAATTTGAATTTATAACTCGATATATTTCGGGCTATTAACCCATCCTCTGGAGTACATGTGACTGAGAATAAATAGTTTAAAAATAGTTGTCCCGAGAATCAATCACGTAGAAATTCCTTCCGGATTAAATTAATTATTAAATATATATTCCTCAATAAAACTATAATGGCCTTTGCAGCTAAAAATTATATTTTATTCTCAATTCCACTGGTGGGAGGATGTCATTTAGATATATAATTATATTTTAAATTATTATCTTTTTTTTTTAATTCTTTATACGGGTTTTTATTATAATTTTCAAAATAAATGTGTTTAAAATGAAACCGCGTTCTACGATTACGTGTTGTTTGAAGATTTTTCTCATTTTTCGAACCTTGTTAGAGCTCAGGTTAGATATATAAGTGCGATGTTGTTATACAAGGATTACCTGTACTCGAATTATATGACCAACGACTATTTTGGGAATCGAAATTTTTTTACCATTAAAAAAAAAATTATTTCTATGTTAGCCATATATATATATATATATATATATATATATATATAGATGTTTAGGCTCTATTATAAAATATTATTTCATGTTTTAATTTTTATTTTAATGTTTGTTATTGTCATTTTTCTCACTCTCTCTAATTTATTCACTCTATAAACATAAACTATATAAATAAATTGCATAAATAAATATTTATTTCTTCTCACTTTTAAAATAACCATTTTCTCCCCGAGTTGATTGATACTAGATCTATTTTTACACACGTTCTATTTATAAATCAGACTCTTTCAAGTGTTTCCACAACCTTTTAACTGTTGCTCTTTAAAAAAAAGAAGCAAAAATTGACGTCGCTTACAAAAATAGATTAATTTGATTATGTAGAATATTTTCACATTTTTATTTATATACAATATATATATATATATATATATATATATATAAAATACATGGAATGTATTATGGACTTTGATTTGTAGACGATGGTGGGGAGAGGCAAGGCCATGAAGGCTGAGGGCCATTAGCCGCTTCAAGGACGAACTCAATCAACACCGGAGGGTCATTATTTCCACAGAGAAAATGTCCTAGACGACCATAATAATAATAATAATAATAATAGTAAATATTTAAGGCAGAGAAATATCTTTCTCTTTGAAAGTTTAATATCTCAAATAGATTACTAGTAGTGTATGATTATATTAATAATAGTAATACGATAGGTGAAAATTAAATAAAAATTATTTAATTTTTAATTCGCATTTCTCATTAACAATTTTAATAATTTGTTTGAGAGTAGACAAATTTTTGTCTCAAAAAATTGCTACTGTAGTAATAGTTCAATCACTTGTTCCTGGATTTTTACTATTTTTTTTTTAGTGTTGTGGTCCGAGGTCCAATTAATATTTGACGATTACAATACCTAAGCTGAATATAAAATTTCAACTTTCTAACTCTTTTCCTTCTTGAGATATTTTGTTCACAGCACACACACACACACACACACACAGACAGACCATGTTGCGAAAACCACTTTTTTGGATTCAGGGGACCTCAAAACGTGTATATCCATCAAAATCCCGACATCGAATTTTTGACATGAAACCAATATTTCCTCTTTATATACTCGTATTAACATACCTAGGCAAAGTAAATCCGCCCTTTTCTTGGTCAGATTACATTCCAGAGTTGAAATAATTTTTATTTTATTTTATTTTGCACTTATGTTTAACTAATTTTCAGACATTTGATTTATTCATTCTGAAGAATATAAAATAATATTCATTATAGATTAAATAATAAGAAGATTATATAGTTCAAGGAGATTCATTTCCCAACAGACAGTCGCAAGGTTAATACGGATTAGTATTACAATTAATTTGTTTTTTTTTTTCTCTCTCATTTTTATTTAGGGCAGACAAAGTAGTTTTGGCATCCGAGCTCATTGCTAAAAAGAGTACACAACAACACCTATATATTCTTTGGCAATTCGTCTCTCTTTTTCTACGACCCTTTTCTTTTTTTTTTTTTTTTGCCTAGGAATTCTAATGAATTTTTCTTTATCAAATGGCGACTTCCTATTATTTTTTTTATATCAAAAAAAAAAAAAATAAATAAAATAAATAGATAAATAACCTCCTTTTATTTTTTATCAATTTATAAACAACAATTTCTTAATAATCGACAGTCAATCTTCCCTCTTTATGAAATATTATATAACTATATCCGCTTTAATTTAATTTTTTTTTTTTTTAATTTCTAATAAATATTTACGCTCTATCGTCATGGGTATTTTTTCATAAAAATATTTTTAAGAAGTTTAATTTTCAAGTATTTAATCTTCTTGTTCTAGGGGTCATAGGTTCGCTTACTCGTCTTGAATGTCAAACATTGGCTAGCATTTCAATATATTGGATAAATAAGAACTAGGTCAAAAGCCGAAATAATCTCAAAAAAATATTTCAAGAATTAATAGACCTATGCTACCTATAATTATTTTTGCTTTCTCTTACCTATATATCGGTATGTTAATATATAGAAAGTATTGGATTCAAATAAAAAATTCAATGTCGAGATTTTGATGGAAATGCACGTTTTGAGGTTCTCTGAGTCTAAAAAAGTGAATCCCACAAAATGGTCTGTCTGTGATGTTTGTGGGTATGTTCAAAATAAAGCATGAAGGAAATGAGCTACGAGGTTGAAATTTTTTATTAAACTAGACGCAAAGCCCGCCTTCGGCGGCCACTGACTTCATTGATTTTATAAAGATCATTATTAGAATTTTTTTATTCTTGTATTATACCTAAGATTTCTCTCATTTGCATAAATCATTAACTCTAGAAGAAGAATTAATTCTAACAAAGTTGATATTTATTTCTAGAAAAAACCATTTTTCCAAACAAAATTCCAAAAAATGACCTACCTATTTATTAAAAAAAAATATTTTTTAAATTATTTTTCTTCTAGTTATACTTACTACCAAAAGGTGTTCTTTAGCAATATATTACATTTTTGCTTTCACTTTAATAACACTTAACGCTTCAAACAAAAAGTTAATATTTTTTTTTTCTTGTAGCTTTTTTTTTTCCTCTCTCCTCGACGTTGACATTATTAATTAATTATTTATATAGATCCGGACATTAAATAACAGGGATTTTTTTTTTGCTAAATTATCAGTTGATCGTCTGTCACATCAATCATATTTCATCAGCAGAGAAATAAAAAAAAAAATATTTTATTGTTCAAAATAATTGAAGAAAATATTTTTTAAAACTAGTGTATTTTGTAACCATCTTATTGTTAGAAATATCTTATTCATTTTTTTTTCTATTATTCATTCTTTTCTATTTTCAATTCATAATATTAATTTCTATAAATTCTTTAAAATATAGAATAAAATAACTAAATTCTTCAAAGGAGAATTCAATGCGTGGTTGTATATATTTATTATCCGTGCTTTAAAGTATTTTAGAAATCTGGGAGATTCAGGAATTGTCAATTTTTAAAAATTAGAGCTTTTTCAATGACACTTCTTGACAATACGCAAAACCAATAAGAAATATACTAATTAGCTGTCTCTTCTTCATCAAAAAAATCTTCGAAGACTTGCGCACAGTACACAACTTTCTCTTACCTTCCGTAATCGTAAGTTGTGTTCTGTGCTTGTCACATCAGATTTTTTTGTGTCGACATATATTTATATAGTTAAGAGAAAGTAAAAAATTTATCATTGGAACACTGTTTTAACATTTTTACTTTCTCTTACCTATGTATATATGTAATATATATATATATGGGGCATTCCACGCCAACTCGACCACTTTTGAACCCGACCACTTTTGATTTGGCTGAAACTTTGTTATCTTTTTGTACCCTATTGAAAACGTGTCTGAGAATTTTTTCAGATTTTTCGACCCAGCCAAAAAAAAGTTATAGCATTTTCAAAAAACATCGATTTTTTTTAAATAACCGTAAAACTGTCAAAAATTAACTTATCGGGACGATTTTTTTTTTTGAAATTTTTTGTCTTTAAATGTACTTTTCAGAAATAAATATGACAAAATTTTACAGATTCATCTTGAACGTTTTTTTTGACGTTTTCGGAAAAAAACAAAAATTTCGGGATGAATGACACTTTTTTTTTAATTTTTTTTTTTTATAAAAAACTTTGATTTTTTCTACAAATGCTCTGAAAATTTCAGAGTGGGATTATTTCGCGTTCTATTTTTTTTTTTTTTTTTGAAAAAAAAAATTTTTTTCTCCGCTTATTTATCATGATGGTGCTCTTAAATTATTCCAGGACTGTCCGAGATTCTAGAAAATTGAAGAAAAATAATAATAATAATAGTTAGAGGTGATGAAAATCGAGAAAAATTCCATTTATCCTGAAAAATTAGAAATTAGTTGTGTATTCAACTACTGAAGAATTTGAAGCTTCAAATAAAAGCTTAGAAACATGGGCGTAACTAGGAGGGTGCCGGGGGGGCCTGGCCCTCCCCAGAAAGCTCCTTGCCCCAAGAAAAATTGAGAAAATATGGGGCTTTCCAGGCTCCCCGGAGGATAGCTGCTCCCATGGCCCCCCTTCAAATTTTCTTGGGGCAAGGAGCTTTCTGGAGGGGCCAGGCCCCCCGGCACCCCCCTAGTTACGCCCATGTTTCTAAGCTTTTATTTGAAGCTTCAAATTCTTCAGTAGTTGAATACACAACTAATTTCTAATTTTTCAGGATAAATGGAAGTTTTCTCGATTTTCATCACCTCTAACTATTATTATTATTATTTTTCTTCAATTTTCTAGAATCTCGGGCAGTCCTGGAATAATTTAAGAGCACCATCATGATAAATAAGCGGAGAAAAAAAATTTTTTTTTTTCAAAAATAAAAAAAAAATAGAACGCGAAATAATCCCACTCTGAAATTTTCAGAGCATTTGTAGAAAAAATCAAAGTTTTTTATAAAAAAAAAAAAAATTAAAAAAAAGTGTCATTCATCCCGAAATTTTTGTTTTTTCCGAAAACGTCAAAAAAAACGTTCAAGATGAATCTGTAAAATTTTGTCATATTTATTTCTGAAAAGTACATTTAAAGACAAAAATTTCAAAAAAAAAATCGTCCCCGATAAGTTAATTTTTGACAGTTTTACGCTTATTTAAAAAAAAATCGATGTTTTTTGAAAATGCTATAACTTTTTTGGCTGGGTCGAAAAATCTGAAAAAATCTCGACACGTTTTCAATAGGGTACAAAAAGATAACAAAGTTTCAGCCAAATCAAAAATGGTCGGGTTCAAAAGTGGTCGAGTTGGCGTGGAATGCCCCTATATATATAGAGAGAGAGAGAGAGAGAAAGTATTGGATTCATGTCAAAAATTCGATGTCGAGATTTTGATGGATCTTCACGTTTTGAGGTCCCCTGAATCCAAAAAAGTGGTTTTCGCAACATGGTCTCTCTCTCTCTCTGTGTGTGTGTGTGTCTGTGTTCACTTTTAAGCATGAAGGAATTGAACTATGAGGCTTAAATTTTATACCGGTATATAAGTTAAACACCCCCGGGACCGGAAAAATAAGCTTTTAATTAAAATCGGCCAAAGAGTACTAGTACTTTACTGATGTACTTTTTCAGTTTTTTTCGATTTTTTCAAAATTCGCTCTAACGATTTTGATTAAAATTCAAAAATCAATTATTTTTTAGGTGCTCTTTCAAATGTATATTCTCGTTGTGCTCTCAAAATTGTTTGAAGCACACTTTACTCTTGTGCTTCATAGGAAAGATAGGAGAAATGGTTACCATGGTAACAAAATATAAATATTTTTCTGTTTATAAATTTTACATCTTAAATGCTAATATATTGGCGGAAACTAAATATATGTCGACACGAAAAATCTGGTGCGACAGTCACACCAGATTTTTCTCTTTGTAGGCAGGTCATCTGATTTAGACAGACTATTTAATTGTTTGAAAGCCTATTTTTATAATGTTCTCCTCCCAATAGCGGTTTTGTTAAAGGTAAGGAGGGGGATGCAGAGTTTTTAGTGTAGGGAAAGGTGTTGAGACAGTGGCATATCAAAAGAGTGGATGTTAATGAAGTTATAATGATTTATTATATTTTTGTATTCAAATTTTTTACGATTAAAATCATATTTTTTTCGGGTTCCTCCGCCCCCTCCCCTCTCCACCGGTATCGCCAATTCTCCTCCTCTATCTCCTATATTTTATAATTTTTTTTTCACTTTATTTTTTCGATATAAAAATAAAAAAAGTTCAGATATGTTTGTTTATTTTAGCAAAACAAGCAGACAATTGAAAATAAAAGAGATGGAGAGAGATGCAAATCGTAGAACATTGTTTGTTCACTTGTCCCATTTGCTAGACAGATGACCTTTTCGCCTATGGCCTATTTGAAATAAAGGGATGTCAGGCGATTGATATGCTAAGTATCTCCCCCACCACCTTGTATCCAATACTTATTAAATACGCCATCATAGCTGAAATCTCTCTCTAATTAAGGATAATAAAACTAAAACAACAACAGAATGGAAATGAGATTATTATGTAATAATATGACAAGATAATTAGAGGAAAATTTAAATAAATAAACATCAAATAAAATAAATGACGAAATAATGTAATTGTAATTTAAAATTAAAAAAAAAAAAAAAAAAAAAAAAAACTAAAAAATCTGGTGTGACTGGCGCACAGCACACAACTTTCTCTTACCTTCGGTAATCGAAAGTTGTGTTCTGTGCTTGTCACACCAGATTTTTGTGTCGACATGTATTTAGTTCCCGGCAGTAGGGAATATTTGAATTCAGATGTAAAATTTATAAGTATGGGAAAATATTTATATTTTGTAACCATGGCAACCATTTTTCCTATCTTTCCTATGAAGCACAAGAGTAAAGTGTGCTTCAAACAATTTTGAGGGCAAAACGAGAATATACATTTGAAAGAGCATCTAAAAAATAATTGATTTTTGAATTTTAATCAAAATCGTTAGAGCGAATTTTGAGAAAATCAAAAAAAACTGAAAAAGTACATCAGTAAAGTACTAGTACTCTTTGGCCGATTTTGATTAAAAGCTTATTTTTCCGGTCCCGGGGGTGTTTAACTTAAATATAAAATTTCAGGCTTATAGCTCAATTCCTTTATGCTTAAAATTGAACACACACCCACCCACCCACCCACACACACACCCACCCACCCACCCACCCACCCACCCACAGACAGACCATGTCGCGAAAACCACTTTTTGGATTCAGGGGACCTCAAAACGTGAAGATCCATCAAAATCTCGACATCGAATTTTTGACATGAATCCAATACTTTCTCTCTATATATATATTACATATATACATAGGTAAGAGAAAGTAAAAAGTAAATCAATAAAGTACTAGTAGGCCAAATTTATTCAAAAATTTCTTGTTGCATGCCAGGGGAGTATCTAAAGTAAATTACAAATTTCAACCTTGGAGCATTTTTCTATCTTGAGAAATTTTATTCACACATAAACAGATATATGAGGCCATAAGCTCCAGAACGCCCACATTTCACTTTCTTGGTTGTATGCCCTATTATCTATTAAATCATGAATTCCAGGGCAGTACTGTACTACTGAATCATGAATAGTACTGTACTACTATATTTATTTTAAATATAGTAGATATAAAATAAATAACTACTATATTTAAAATAAATATAGTACTACTATATCATGAGAAGTTCTGTACTACTCTGGAATGCACGATTTAATAGATACTAAGGCATAAAACCAAAAAAGTGAAATGTGGGTTAGGCCGTTCTGGCTCTGATGGCTTCATATAATTTGGAATCCTCTTTCTTTCTTCAGTCAATTGTCTCAGAACTGTTTTGGTTACTCTGAGTAGTAACTTGCATGGAAATAATACTCAGGAGAGGTAGGTCTATCTCAAATAGAGTTTGATAATTTTTTTACCATGAGGTGGATTTGAATTCGAGTTGTCTTTTACTCAAAACCTTATAAGCTTAGCTGCTTTATCCTCTCTGCTAATCACCTTTTTGGAATTAGGGACCCTCAAAACGTGTATTTTCATCGAATTTTTCACATGATTGTTCGTAATCCATTTACATAGACGAGAGAAAAATATGTTTTTCAATATAGCCTATAATTAAACAAAATAAAAAATTTGTCTAACCTTAATTATATTAAAAAAAATAAAATTATATTTTTTTATCAGTCGTAATATTCATCCTCATTCACAACAAATTGTTGTATGGTATGTCTGATGCTTTTAGGAATATACCTTAGTTTACGCCCTGCATTAGGAATTTGAAGGCTTTTTTTATATACTACTAGAAAGCCTACTATTTTTTCTCACGATCAAATTGAGTTGCTGTTTGTATAATTGGATATATTGGATATTGGCGTTATAGTTGCAATAATAATTCAAATATTGACATTTTTTGACAGTTTTTCTTAGGTCGTTCAAGTATTGCTAGATTTTTATTATTTTGAATAATAAAAAATAAATAAATAAAACGGAAATTCATAATAAATAAATTATTATATAATAATGAAAAAATTTTATTTTTCAATTAATAATATTCTTAACTGTATTTATTATTCACCAGGAACCACACCCATTGCACATTTCAATATTAAAAAAATAAATTAACAAAATGAAATTACTCTAGAATAAAAATTTGACCATGAGAGACAATAATATTATTGTATAAATTTTAAAATTTATTTTATTTGAGAAAGATGGCGGTAGAATTTTTGAGAAATAAAATGTTTCAAGTTAAATTTAACTACTCATCTACAGTCACATTTTTTTCTGTTCACTCGTCAGAGAGAGCAAATAAAATTTCTTTTTCTTCGTTAAATAAGAACTTTAATATGAGCGAGAAATTTATTTGTGTTGTTTGTCCTTAATTTTGTTACTAGAAGAAAGATAATAGTTTATTTTATTTTGTTGAAATATTTAGAAATCAAACATATTTGCTTTTGTCTAACTTAGTTTGTTATTTTATTAATAAACTCTATTAAAATGTAAATTGAGTACAAACAGTATCTAAGTAATTTTTCATAAATTTAAATTATTTTAAAATAATGTATTAACACAAGAACAACATGTTGAAATTCATAATTAAAAAAAATAATTTTAATTAAATTTCACTAACTAGAAAAAAGTTAACTAACAAACTATCCGTACCAAATTAATTTATTCACGCAACCGCTTGCTTCTCTTTCATTTTAATAGATTAATAGAACAAAACTAGCCGCGCCACCCCCTGGGTCTGCATAGTGAACCTTTAGGGAAACACAGGGATCCACACGCCCACACTAGGAACACACTTTTCTTCCAGTCACTTATTTCGATCTACTGTGTGCATCCCTGTGTGTCCCTAAAGGTTTACTATGCAGTCTACCTGCGGTCGTGTGGACCCTCGAACATTTTTAATCAATTTTACTCGGGTAATTTTCAAAAAAATTTTGAGCCTTCTCAAATGAGAAATAAAAGAATTTGATTTCCGGTTTAACTGTGGTGTATTTGTAAAAATTACAAAATTTCGGCCACTCATTCTGAATGAGATTGTCACAGATGTAACAACCTTTTAATCTTAACTGAATTGTACCTGAAAAAGTCCACAGAATGAGTGGCCGAAACGTTAACATTTTTAAAAATAAACCACAGTTAAGCCGAAAATCAAATTCTTTAATAAATGATAACAACTGTGAAAGCCTAAACTTAAATGAAGATTTGAAACCTATTTTTTCTAATCTCTCCATAACATCCCCATCTTCTATAAGGGTGCAAAATCCTCATTTCGAAATTTCGACAAGAAGTTGGTTAAACAGTAACGATAAATATTTCCTCACACATTTTCTAAGAAAGAAATCATAATTTCAACAATTAGCAACTCGAAAAGGAATTTCAGGACAAAAATAATTTTTTGTACTTGGCTCTAGAAGGTCCTGTTAAATTTAAGCATATCAAATTTGGTTTCGAAATTCCAGACGGAAGTTACCCAAACAGAGAGAGACGGATTTAGCGAATTATATACAATATTTCAGGAGAAGTGACTGAATGTATAATGAGTAGTGAACAGATTCAAGGCAGCCAAAAGCAATAAAGAAAAAATATAATTATCCTTCGCTTTATTTTACACGCTTGTCGAAGTTTCAGCCTTCATCAGGACAATGTGCTGTTTGCCTTTAGCTCACTATTGAACCAGAACTCATGACATCTGACGAATGTTCGCTCAAACGTATTGTCAGGAGTTGCCAAGAGCCTCTCTGAGCTCGAGACAAACAGCACATTGTCCTGATTAAGGTCGAAACGTCGACAAGCGTGTAAAATAAAGCCAAAGATAAATATATTTTTTCTTTATTGCTTTTGGTTGCCTTGAATCTCTTCACTACTGATTATATACAGTATATTGAGGAGAAGATGATAAATAACATTAAGTCTGTCCTCAACACTGCAGAAGTCGTCTCTATTTTTCATCCGAGTAGTCATTACTAAATTAATGTACTGAATAACAAGACAAATTTATTTTGATTCTGTTAGTATACATTATTTTCTTAATCAATTATATGATCTCAAAAATTTAAGCCTTATGTTTAGTGTGTAAAAAGATTATTTGTGAAGTGAACAGATTAAGTTCAAAGACCTTTCGCGACCTTTCCAAATTCTTTTTTGATTAAATTTTATTTATTGAATTTAAAAATTTCATTTTTAATTAATTTTATTTATTGAGTGAATTTGTTTTCCAGTTGGCTGGATATTCTTGATTTTTGTCTTCATCTCTCTGATTCGGAGGAGAAAACGAAGAGAGAGAGAGAGAGAAAAAAGGGAGGGGGGGTCATTGGCTCACATGCCTCGTCTCTCTCTTTATTTGCTCCTCGGAGAGTCAGCAACTCATCCAAGCATACGATATTTACATAAGACTCTTCTTCTCTCTTCTCATTTCTTCTCTTTATATAGCTCTCTCTTTCTATATATATATATATTTAGAGAGCAAGGGGAATAAAAAGGGTTGCATGAATTTATTCAAATCACCTTTCTCATTCTGATGAGGAAAATTACGGCAATTTAATTAAAAACTTTGCTTAAAAAAAAAAAAAAAAAAAAAAAAAAATTATGGAATTTTAACTAGGATTATAATCATTATTATTATACCCATCTCTTTTTCAGAACAAACTTCCTGTTTTATTTATTTAACAAATAAAAAGAAAAAAAAAATTCGATGTAACTAGCAACGTAACGGATCTATTCGCACATAACCATTAATAACTTAATCAATTTTCTTAATTTAATAACAATAATATTAAAAAGATTTATTTATAATAATTGATACAATTTAAAAAAAAAAATATTGTTAATTGAAAATAGTAGAAGTAAATAAAAAATCTGGTGTAATAAGCACAGGACACTTTCGATTACCGAAGGTAATAAGTATGTGAAAATATTTATATTTTGTTACCATGGTAACCATTTCTCCTATCTTTCCAATTAAGCACAAGAGTAAAGAGTGTGCTTGAGAAGATTTCAAGGGCAAAATGAGAATATACATTTTAAAGAGCATCTCAAAAATAATTGAAATACCTAACTTAAATATAAAATTTCAACCCTCTAGCTCATTTCGTTCTTGAGATATTTTGTTCTCAGGCACACACACAACAGACAGACAGGCCATGTCGTGAAAACCACTTTTTTGGATTCAGGGGACCTCAAAACATGTATATCCATCATTCGACATCGAATTTTTGACATGAATCCAATACTTTCTCTCTATATATAGAGAGAGGTAAGAGAAAGTAACAATATTTTAGGCTAATTTATTTAAAAAATTTTAAAATGCCATTCGCTCATAAAAATTGTCTTTATCCGTCAGACAAGAAAAAAGAAGTCGTTAATAAATAGTAAATTAATTTATTGTAAATTTATTTTACTACAATTTTTGAGAAGTACTTAGCGTTCAAATTAAAATATTTAAAAAATTGATGAAGGAGGGGAAGAATATGATTGAGAAGGTTGTTAATAATTAAAGTCGGAATTATATTATAATTATCAGACCAATTTATTTAGATCAACTCCTCCTTCCGCTATAAGTCAACGTTTCCGAGTACTAACGACTCCTTCTTCAGTAATACTCCAGAAGGAAGAAGTTGCTCTAAATAAATTGGCCTGATAATTTATTATTATTTTAAAACTGACTAGTTTCGTCAATAATTATATTTCGTTTGTAAAGCTTGTTCTCGTTAGTGCCATTTAAAGTACTAAACTAAAAGAGAAAAAAAAAATTACATCTTGGCATAAATAAAATAATTATTTTATTCGAATAATTATGGTTTTAAAAACTAATAACATAAACTTTAACTAGGTCATTTAATAAAATTCCCAACTTTTCTGCAAATCCCCATTCGAACTTAGTCTCGACGGTTTATCCTAAAAATAATAAAAATAGTTTTTATTTAATTTTATAAAGGACAAACAAAGCTTGAATTCTACTTGTCTTGTCTGCCAGGGTGAATATAGAGAAATTCCATTGGAACGAGTAGTTTTTTGATAAATTCACTTTTATCAACTCTAATCAACAAACTTAAAATAAAACTTTAATAATTTATTTCTTGAATTATTAAATATTCAGTCCAACTTATTAAAGTTTTTAAATAATTTTCCTTTATTAAAAGAAATTATTCAGAATAAAAGTACAGTTAAGAAATAGTCATTTATTCTTATAAACGAACCAACTAAAAAAATTTTTTTTTTCTTTATTTTCCGGCCTTTGAAACCCAAAATTCTCAATTTATTTTATTGTATAACCTCAAATGAAAGAAATCAAATTTAATCAAATTTTTTTTAAATAACGGTTCTTAGATAATACATATGTCACGAAGTTATTATTATATTAAAATAATTTACAAACATTACTATTAGTAACTTTCTATAATAAAATCTTTAATCAGTAATCTCTAAATTATTATAGGCCTAAATACTTAATTCATGTATTGTATCATCACTTGCATATAAACTTACTGTTTATATTACATTCGGGTATATGAAAAGTTTATATATTAAAAAATGAACTTTCATAAACCAATTTATTAAAAGTTAAATAAACGGGTTTATCTTAAAAAAATCGTACCTCGAATGCCATCTCGTCTACTTTGTTAAAAATATCCCACTTTGTTAAGCTACATAAATTTGATTCATATTTTTTTTCCTTAATAAACTAGTATATTAATTTGATTTCTCAAACTGGGTATATTAAAATTCAAGCACGAAAGTATATAAAAAACGATTGAAAATTCATATTTTTTTTTGCAGTGTAGACTAATGCACAGGATGTAGGCAACCCAAATGGCACACGCTAGTATTGGACAGTCTTTCGAATTTCATGCCAAAACGAAATTATTTTTTCTTGCAAGACGGGAATAATTTTATTTTGATATAACTTGAAAATAGAATATTAAAAAAAAAATTATGGAATTTTGTGAAAAAGGTATCTGTTTTGACAATATTCCACCCATTACAGGCGTGTGTCATTTTGGTTGCCTAAATCCTAGGCCTTAGTCTCGATACATATGCATGGTGCTTAGAGTATGAAATATTTAAATTTATTAAACCAATTCAATATAAATTATTCTTTCTTCTACCACTTCCACATTATTTCTCAAATATTTAATAATGCATAATCTAATAAAATAATAATTACTAATTCTCTAATCAAATAACGTAATGAAAGAAAGTTGTTGAATTTCCCATGTTTACTTTTTACGTCATCGAAATTTTCTCAATATTCTTCCTATTCACTATTATAATGTAATTAAAAAGGTGAAAAGTTTATTGGCATTTTTGATGACCTTCCATCGCCCTATAAGAATGTATGCCAGCCAGCTACGCCCTTGAGGAATGTATTATTTTATAAATTATCAAAAGGTCAAGGCCAAATACAACAAACAAATTTCTCCTGAATTAAGGAATTAAAATTATAAAAACGAAATAGATTTAATGTATACTTATAAATTATAAATTAAAAAAATGCATTAAATATAAATTGATGCCTTTTATATATTTATTTTAATAATAAAACAAGGGAGGGAGTTAAGCTATTTAATTTTACAGTGACCTGAATCCCTTTATTTACATTTTATTTTTTTAATATTAAAATCCGTGAAAAGCGAAAATCATTCATATATATATATTAATAAATGAATAATAATAAAAAATTAATTAATTTTTTTTAATTAAAAATAATTTAGGTTATATTGCGTTTTTTTAATTGTTGCTAAGCAATTATTACTAATTATAATAAAATTTCTTTTAATAATAGTATTATCCCATATTCCGGATTGAGCTGAAGTTAGGTTAGAAGCTATTTTCTAGACAACAAACAAACCAAACTAGCTTAATAGTATAAAAAAGATTTTTCTTTAAATAGTTTAGCAACCTTGTCATTTAACCCTGAACCCAGTTTTTGGAAACCAAAGTCGGAGGCCTCGCCTTTGTTTATGGGTTTTTCAACCTTTTTGATAATTATATTAATTTTTGTTCATTAATTTATTTTAAATTATAAAAATATATAACTAATCAATATTTTATTCTAATTTTGGTTTTTATTTTAAAACTCTTTTCATATAATTTTTTAGTACAATGACCACTTCAAATATTTCTTTTAGAGCAGCTTGTTTTTTTGTTTTCTGTTTATTTTAGTTGGACACAATTAACATCTTCTTCTTGTAGGTTTTTTAAGATCAAAATTTTATTTTGACATTGAGGGGGTACTTCCTCAATTACCCTTCTAATTGATTTCTGTAGTCCTTGTATCGATCTTATTTTTATGTGATCCAAATTAATTCCTCCTCAATTCAACAAAAAATTTTCTTCGGAGGTGTTTTTTTGGAAATTAACATGAGATTTGTGTTTTAAATTAAAATAAATGATCATTGATGCAATTGCACATACCGTAATAAAGTTTTCAAAAACGCCAACAGCCAATGATTTGTTTTTCTTTTGCAGCAGGCTATACTACCGTATGAGTGTTTGTCATTTTATCCAAAATATCTACTGCTCCTTTCGGTTGATTATAATAAATAATAATTTCTGGTTTTTGGGCATGTTCATAAACAATACCAATATTGTCTGAATGATATATACTCGACAAGAGTAAAATATACTTCCTTTTTTAGGCACATAAGAGACAAGCGCAAATTTGAGAGTAAATCGAAAAAGTGTTTTTTTTTTTTCTAATAGGTAAAAATTCAGCTGGAATATATTTTTTATCTTTTCTAAAGTATCTTTTCCAATAAAAAATGGAGTATTGAAAGAAATTATGAGTCAGGTGAAAATTTCCGTAAAGAATATAAATATTTTTTTTTTTTGATCAATATCTTCATTGTTGAATTTTATTATTTTCTTCAGTAATGTGATCCTCTATACTGTATTTTATTTTATTTATTTTTTTTAAGAATACTGTCTTTATCTTGATAACATTTCAATCTCCTAACTTTTTTGGATCAGGGACCTCAAACTGTATATCCATCAAAATCTCGACATTGAATTTTTGATGAATACAATACTTTCTATATAATTACATATAAGTTAGAGAAAGTAAAAGATTCTTGAATGTTATCAGAAGATATAATCTCAAAAATATAAGAAGCTTTGAGATACAAAGTAAAATAAACTGAAGTTTTTTGATTTTTTCAAAATTTATAAAAATTTGCAATATTTATTTTATTATTTAAAAAGAATGAATTTTAAATATTTAAATGATAATAATAATAGGTTGTCATTAAAGTGTTTTAAATACCCAGAAACCAAGGCTGCTCTTGTGATTTGTGTTTTAAAGTGGTTAAAAAAATAAATAAAAAAATTTTTTTTTGAAAATTTAAAAATACTTTATTATGAATAAATGGAGGAATACTAAAAACTTGAAATTTATAAGAAGTTTTTCTGAGAGTTATTGAGAAAAACGGAGTGACCGGGCCTGAAAGGCTGGTTTTGTTTAGGGTTAAATTAGTTATTACTACTACACGCGATTATTTTAAACGTGAACAATGAAATTTTCGAAAAAAAAAAAAAAATTCTTAGAATTTTGTGTAGGGTTTCATATAATATTTGTCGCTTAAGGGCCAGTAAGTTGACTATGACTTTCGAGTCTTTTCACATCAATTTAAGCTAATCATATGATTAAATAAGAGCCCAGATCGTATTTAACTAATTAAGACCGAAAGCCCGGTTCAAGGCTTAACTAAGAGGTGAAATTAGAAACATACAAGCCTTGTTATTTATTTATTTATTTTTGAAAATTTTTAAATTAAAAAAAAAAAAATAATTAACTTTAATTAATTATCTTAATTAAATATTTTTCTATATCTATATATTTGAATAAGATATTAGTATTCAAAATATCTCGATTCTGACTTTAACTGTGAGTCATAGATATACAGTATTTAACAAGATTGTATGTTTTTTGTTAGTGAGGCCAAACGCCCCATGGCCCCCGGGAATCGAACCCAGGATCTTCAGCCCTTTCTACCAACACCAAGGCTGTAATCCTTCGATCCCCCCGGAGCAATGGGGCTTTTGGCCTCAACAATGAAAAACTTGTTAAATTATTTTAATTTTTAATAATTTATATAATGATGCCTTTATTAAGTTGCTAACTTAACAAAACTCTCCTTATACCTCATATAGCTTATAAAAAAATTAATTAATTATATGTGAAAAAAACTTATTTTTTTACTCAAATGTCCTGGTTTACTATCGATGATTTGCTGATGATGATAAGTTTTCTAGTTGACTAGATATTACGCAACCGGCCCTAGGTGTTTAGCAAATTTTTTCCGAAGTATTGTACATTGTTTCCTATCGTAGTGTTCACATTATAACTAGTCGCAGCAACTATAGTGGCACTTGTCGCTAGCTTAAAAAAAGTACTTTGAATACGATACAGATGTTTATAGATATTGTGACTATGACTGAGTATTATTTTAATTTTAATGGGGTAGTCGAACCTGGAAATTCAACAAAGGTTGCCTGAATTGAAATTAGCTATAGTAATTCGGTAATTTTCTACTTTTCATGGCTTTTTATTATTTTTCATTTGAGATTGTCTCTTGTGTTTTGCTGTTTCACTCCACGTAAGGGCTAAAGGGTTCAAGGGCGTGTCAAGGTCATTGCTCGCGGCTGATGACGTCACCAGCCAGCCACCCTCAACCCCTCCATGCGAAACTCGCCGCGAAAGAGAGGGAGAATTCATTTCCAAATACAATAGAGATAACATCACGTGACGCACGCCCGAATCCATCGCTCTGTGTGAAATTTATAATAAAAAGAAAAATGGAATTGAACTATGAAAATGAAATAGAAATAAGTGTTAGGAACATTTAATACATCATCATTATTATAAATTTACAAACCTACTTTTTGACATATTTCAAACATTCAATAGTTTTGTTAATTTTTTTGAAGAATTTTTTTTTTTTTAGTAGATGTGATTTCTTGTAATGACAGCAATGATAAATGATTATGATAGAAAATATAAGATTGCAAAGAACAGAAGCATCAGCTGGATTTGATATTTTTTTTTATTAATACTTTTTCCAATTCTAACATTTCTATTTATAATTGATTATGTATGCTACTTGTCAATTTATTATTTTTAAACCATGTATTATATATTCAAATATTGGAAAGGCTGAGAATTCATATAACAGACTCATTTCCAATTATTTGCTCCAGAACTTTTATATAGACCAGGGGCAGTGGCGTAGCGAGCTTAACTCCGGGGCACAATACCTTTTTACCCCCCCCCCCCCATTCGAAAACTATATAATATTATATGTAAAATATATAATTATTATATTACACTGGCACTAAATTTAAAATATATTTTCCAGAAATCACTTATAATAAAAATAAAAATTATCCTTCAATTTTTTGTTTTGCGGACCATTTGGCGCCCCTTTGTGAGTAGCGCCAGGGGCATGATGCCCCCTCCCCCCTTACCCCCCCCCTCGCTACGCCACTGACCAGGGGTGGCCAAACTGCGGCTCTTTGAAGGAGTATTTGTGGCTCCAGATAAATGTTACTGAGAAGTGCTGTTACCAATTATTCACCAAATTTTAAAGAATTATCAAGAGAAGTAAAATAAATGTGTTTAATTCTTATTAATATTTAAATTCAATTATATGTTTTTAATAAATATAATTTCTTTAAAAAAACTTTTTCTAATGCTTTTTTTTGCATACTTTTTAAATACGAATTTCGCGAAAAATTTCAAATTTTGAAAAATGGCTCGGACTATCAAGGAAATTGCCCACCCCTGATATTAGACAGAATTTTTCTAAGATGGTCATTTTAGTTGCCCTATCTTCCAGGTAAATCACGAATTGATTTATATTCCGCTTTATATTTTTGCTTATATTTCCTGTCTTTTCTGCTAGGACTTTAAAACTCAACTTCATTTTGCTATTTATCAAAATAGGTTTGAAGATATAGGCATTTTTTTATTTTTTTATTTATTCACTTTTTTAACTGTTCATATATTTGATACAAAGAAAATTTAGACTTAATGAAAATTTCAAATACCAATTAAATTAAAATAATAGCCAGGAAGAGAGGATGTCAGCCAAAAGGAGAGCCTCTATCGAATAAAAATCTCAATTCAGATCCTTTTGGCTGACATCCTCTCTGACTATTATTCTAATCGTTGAACAGCCTCTTCTCTCGTCAACACCAATTAAATTAATTTAATATATGCAAGATGGTCATAGGTGACATCTTTATAACCACTTATTTTTATTGTACTAATATTTACTTGCTTTTTTAATTCGCAAAAAGTTGAATAATTCAATATCATTTGATTAATAAGAAAATAATGAATTAATAATTAATTTGTTCAACAAATAATCATAATGCAAATATAAATTATTTCTTAGATAAATATAAAAGGAAGTTTAATATTGATGAGATGACTAAGATTCTTAAAATCATTTTTTTTTTTTTTATTATAAATGATCTTCTGATATGTTGCCAACTTTTATTACAAAAATATATTTGATTATTATGATATTATGATAATAATAATAATTAAAACGCTGATATTTTTAAGTAAAAAAAAATTATTTCTTAAAAAAAAAAAATTATTTCCTCAAGGATTTCGTGCTAGTGAGCACGCGCCTTAACTCCGCCCCGGTATTTCGTTTGACGCCTACCACTTGGAATTTTATTATGTTTATTAATTAGTGAATGTAAACCATAAAGAGTAATTTAAGATTTATAAAAAAAAAAAAAATTGGTGTTGGCTGTCTTCTACACAGTCGGTGGCCTTTTAGTGACAACATCTATTGCCTGTCTTCAAACGATTTTTACTTCTTTTTCCCTATAGGCCTATATGAAATATATAGAGAGGAAGTATTTTTTTTTTTTTTACTTTGTTCCCATTAACAAACATGTTAATACATTGTCATAGTAACACTTTTATCCATCAAGGGCAACTTATTCTGTAAAATATAGTCTACAGGCGACTAATTTTAGGATTTTCAGAATTTAAAATAAATTATCTCATTAAGATTTTCAAACAGTAATTTAAGTAAAACACAAATTGAAATTTAATGTGATCTGATTAGTCGTTAGGAATCTACAATGGATTAAACCTTCGCGCTTTAACTCGGTAAAGTGACGTCAAATCTAAAAAAAAAAGAAAAAAGTTCCGGGTGTATTTAACCAATCTTTTTAAAAATATATTTAGATTTAATGTAGCTTTTATGGTCAAATAGATATGCATTACGGAAATAAGGCAATTTTTGATAATTTTTAGCATACAAAATGAGGTTTTTTTGAGAAAAAATTGATTTTAGAGTTAATTAATCGCGATTTTCTTTATATAGTCAATTAAAGTTTTTCTTTCTGAACAAATTGACATTACATTTAGTCTGATCTCGGAATCTACAATGGGGTTTAAACCTTCAAATAAGAATTTCCCGCAGAGCGCTCTCACGCGGTAAAATAAATTAATAGGAAATAAATAAATAGTGAAATCTTTAGCTGAAGAATCATTCTTTCTAACAGTATATACAAAATAAATTATACCTCTTAAGACAGGAGCCGATAATGAGCAATTTGTTCATGTTTTTTTATCCAACTTTTTCTTACAAGCTATCCCGAACTTGCCCCTATACATGTTGGACGTTGTCACGTCAAAAAAGATATAATAATAAATCGCTTTACCACCAACCACAGAGGGAAAAAAATTATGGATTAATATGAACGTGAAGTGAAAAAAGTTTCAGCGAGAAATAGATTGTTAAAATTAATACGCCGCATTGTTTCTAGCGTTCTTATTAGATTGCATGGAGTTTTGAATTCTGTAGCAAGAAACATTGATTTATTTGGATCCTTGATTAATTAATTTGATCAATTTCTAGCTCCTATATTTAAAATATTAAATCAAATTCTTTTCGCATTCATTTCCTAATTTTCTAAACCTATAATATTTACGATGAGTTGTGAATTATTACCTCTACTATTTATTACTTAACAATTCAAATGTTAAATTAGTTTATAACATCTCACTATGATTGGATAATGGAATGATGCTGTCGTGAGTTCCGGACCATCCTTGCAATCTCTTACTTTCATTTTCCGGCACTTGCAACTTTAAGTGCAGATCACACGGGAAAGAGAAACACAGAAAGGGGTAATATGGAGGTATGGAGGGGCAGACAGACACCCAGAGAACTTTCACTAGCCAATCAGCCTGTCATATGATGTCTTTCATTACGGATTTGAGTTATCGGAAAAATTTCAATATCATTTTTACGGATTATGAAATACAAAAACCCAATAAAGATTGATGAATTTTTCAAGTGTTATTTATTTTTAATTTCTGCTCTGCTTGTTATAACTGATATAATCTAATTAATTTTCAAATAAGTCCTGGATTAGGATCAAAGGCATTGGTTGTATTCATATTTCTAATCAAGCCAGGAGTTCACAGTCTGGGAGGCGGGGCAGCAAAGCCATATTATTCTGTAATTGTAGATTTCAATTTTTTTTTTTTTTTTTGTGATAAAGTTTTTATTATTTAAAATAATGTCAATTAATAAATTGAAATGGAGGAGGCAAGGGAAAAAAAAATATTTTTCAAAGAGGCTTAAAAGTTAGAAACCCCTGAATTAAGCAAATTAAATAATTTTAAAAAATATAAAACTTCCCGCACACACACGTATAGCCTACTCACAAATACACATAGTTTTTTCGTCAACTCAGGCCATATATAAAACTAAACGATAGGGGCCTACTCATTATATGTTAATATATATATATTTGGGGTCCAAGCATATTTATTTAAGCCATTTGGTATCCAAAATGACTTAAATAAAATCACTGCCTGGAATCCGAACCTCCGAATATAAAACTTAAATTTTTTTTTTTTTTTGGAATGGGTGCATAAGGTCCGAAGACCTATAATGACCCATAGTCACATGCAGCCAGGAAAAATAAAATTGATTAAAGGGTAAAAATCCGTAAAAAAATTAAAAAAAGAAAATAAAAACAAAAGGAGAAGCATAAAGGGGAAACTCAACTGCGGGAACTGAGAAGATGCCTGTTGAGGTTAGACTTGAAAGTCTGAAGATTGTAGGTTTTGGGGAAGATAGACGCAGGGAGCTTGTTCCAATCACGGGAGGTCATGGGGACAAATATTGGATGAATGAACCATTCAAGTATCAATGAAGTACTAATTTGACAACTCCGGGACAAATGCAATTTGTGTTTTATCTTATATTGTCGAACATTTTTCAATCTATTAATGTATTATATTATGTATTTTCTTATGTAGGAAAGACAGAATAAAGTTTTCCCGAAACGTCTCGGTAATTGTTGTAAAATCGGAGGCTTTGATTTTTGGCTGTTCCTGCCCCCTTCCTTGTTGTGAATGAACCATTGTTTAGAAGAGATTTGAATGGATTGTTTCACTTTTCAATTATATTAATATATTCTGGTTAGCCCAACGTCCTCTGGCTCCGGGAATCGAGCCCAGAATCTCTAGTCTACTTGTTCCTGGAGACCGGGGACATTGAACCCACCAGCATTGTAATTATAAATTTTATATATTTTTTTTAAGGTCAGGTAGTGATAGTCTGGGCGCGGGTTCGGACTCCAGGCAGTCCGAGGAATTTATTTAAATCATTTAGATAAGGTTTACCAAAAGGTACCAATAAATATGCCTGGAACCCCTAAAATATCGTTTTTAAATAATTGTGTATCGTTTAAAAGTCTTAATGGCCTACGATGCCGAAAAGATTATAAAAAAATGATCAGGTCCTCACTCTTTTTGTGTTAGTGGATAGCGAGTTACCCGAGTTAAGATTGACATTTCTTTCATTATTCTAAACCAGTCTTTCCCTTTTTTCTCTTTTCATGTCGGAATTAGAAAGAGTCATATTTTTTTCTACTCTTGTCAAGCACAACCGCCTTTGTTCTTGATTTGTAAATAATTTCTTCTTGTTTACCAATATCCTTATTTACCGTTTAAACTCGAAATTTTCTCTCTTGTTTTAATTTAGATTATTTAAATAAAAAAAAAAAAAAAAAAAAAAAAAATTAGTAATCTCTCAATCTCGATTTGCAAACTTCTTTTGTTGGTTGGTGTTTGTTCATTGATTTTCAATATTCAATGCACACACATGTAGGTGACATTCCAATAAAGCCCATCACAGTGTACGTTCAGTTAATTGATTGCTTGAATTTTGCAAAGCAAATTCAATATTTACTAATGAGAAAAACTCGAAGTGTTTTTTTAGAGAGGAGAGAAAGAGTTTGCAGAAAATGAATATCAATTAATTTAATAAAAAAAAAAAAAAATCTAATAAAAATTTTTAAATGAAAAATATTTATTTATTAATTTTTTTTTTAATATTACCTATTTACATTTTTTGCTTATCTTATTAAGACAAATAAAATTTTATGTTAATCATCACTATTTAAAAAAATATCATTTATTCTAACCAATCAGAAGAAAATTGGTACAATTGTTTATATGGTATAGTTAAGACAAAAATAAATAATTGAGGATTTTTGTTAGTCACATAGATAGCTACTAATGATATTTTTTTCCTTTCTTCAATTGGGAAATCCAAATCCACTTCTCTAATTAATTGAACAGTGGAAAAGTATAATAGACTAATTTTGACGAAACTATAATTTGGAAAAAGTGAAATTTTTCAGGAAAACATCAAATTTATTTCTAACAAAGACTTCTACTATTTGTATCAGCCGAAAGTACTTCGTACATTAGAGTTCTGACTCAGCTCTTTATGTTAATTAATTTATTTAAAATATTTTTTGATAAGGTTAATTAGGGCACTTGCCTGTATAAGGAAATAGACATGGTTGCCTAACTTAAAGGTACTTACTCTCTCTTTAGATTTGTTTTCTCTAGCCATTAGAATCGACTGTTATAGAGTGTACTTTTGTCTGGTACAGATAGTACCTTCACTTGTTTATATCAATGGCTCCTAACAGGTGGTCCGCGGACCCCTAGGGGTCTTCGTAATGTCACTGAGATTTGTATTTTACTTGATTTGCAGTAGCCATTATCCTAATCTACAATAATTCCCTCGTAAGCATTGCTTACTAATAGGCCTCCAATCTGTCTCGGTACGCTCCTGTATGTTTGTAATATTCTAATCTACAATTTAAGAATTTATAGGGTTTTTGTCAGTAGACTATAGCAAACGATGAGAATTGGTCCTTAAAAAAATTTTGTTGGGAATCACTGGATTACATTAAGGCATAATGTAATTTTCCTTTTTATTCAATTTAAACATTTTAATTTGGAGTTAGATTTTTCTCACTTGACCCATTATAATCTCCCACTCAAATTTTTACTTTCTCTTTTTTTTCAATATTAGGTATTAATGCAGCGGTTCCCAACCCGTGGGCCGCGGTTTGATTGTAGCTGGGTCGCGGAAGTCTAAAGAAAGATAAAAATTTTATATTTTATGGAAAAAGTGGGCCGCACATCAAAAAAAGTTGGGAACCACTGCATTAAAGTATTCTAACGAACCTACAGATAGTGACATTATTAAAACACACACTGAAAATTATAATTAACTAAAAAATAATATAATTTTTTTAAGTCTTACTGGGTAGAGGTAATTTTAATAATATTCTTTAAACAAACCCTCGTAATGGTTGCCTACACTACAGGCGGTAGATCTCTAGATCTGTTTTAATTTTGTCATGCACAGCATATTTATTCAGAAACCTATGTTAAACATTTTATCTGAATTCAAATTTTATCACAAATCATGCCATTGTGGAAGGGAACAATGCAAACGCATCCTAACACTATATATAATTTAAACAATTTTTTATCTTTTTATTTTATTTTACTCATAAATCACAACAATCAACATTTGAGGCAAATTTTATTAATTTTTTTTTAACATATTTTCAATAATTTAAAATTATTCCATGTCAAAGAAAAAGCACTGTACATTCGTCACATTGTTTCGGTTGAAGAATTTCCTCTTGGAACAAACTTATTATGAAAGAATGATTGATAATTAGAAATAATCAAATAAAAGATGACTTTTTTTATAAGCAAAAGAGTTATATAAAAAGGTTATTGTTACTGTTTCAATCACGCGATTGTTATTGTGAAAAGGTCCGTTGTTACTTACTTAACTTTCTCCTCTAATTGAACTATTACGAAACAAACTCGGAATCCAGCCACCCGGTAGCTTAGCCGGTGATATTCCTCCATTCATCAGTTAAGGTTAGTTAGTCTGATAGTTGACTCAGCGTCTCCTGTCTATTTGTCTGTCTGTCTCTTAGAAATGCATACTCTCATCTTAAAAGAACTTGTCAGCAAAATTATTGCTTTCGAATATAAATTATATAATACTCTTAAAAAAAAAAAAAAAAAATACGAATAAAATTCTAAGTAGGAAAATTAATTAACATCCTTTTTACCAAGAATAGATTAAACTAGCCGCGGCTTTGACCCCTACGCCCCTTTTTTGAATTATAGTTATGATATATAAAAATACAAATTATATACCATTCAAATTTGGCATATTTGGGAGGAGAAAAAATTTGTTAAAAATAATTTATTAGTCCTAATAAGTAGGCTTGAAAAATTATTTATTTGAATTTTACATATTACAATTATTTATACATAATTTATGTTGAATTAATTAAAAACGTGGGGGCCCTGACGAGTTTAATAAAAACGACTTTTGCTTCTACTATGTGCGTTTGCTTAGCGCCCTTATTGCTAAAGAGATTAAATCAAAATTTTATTTTATTTATGCATACCAACTAATCAACTAAGAATTTTTTCTTCAGCTGAACCTTCAGGAACACACACAGGGATACACACGCCCGTACCAGTGATGCACAGAGATAAACACGCCCGCACCAGGGACACACATTTTTGTCTGGTCACTTTCGATTTACTAGTGTATCCCTGGTGCGGGCGTGTGTTCCCTGTGTATCCCTGGTGCGGGCGTGTGTATCCCTGTGTATCCATGGTGCGGGCGTGTGTATCTCTGTCCCTGGTGTGGGCTTGAATATCCATGTGTGTCTCTAAAGGTTCACTATGCAGACCTGCTGCGGGCGTGTGGATCCCTTGATCATTTTTAATCATTTTTACTCGGGTTTCCCATTAGCCACCGGTCTAACCGAAATACTGTCTTTTCTTTATTTAAAATTATATTCGAAATAAAACATTTAAATTAATAAAAAAAAGTTTCTTATTTTTTGTTTATATTTATTTTACCTTTGGCTCAGATTCATTTTTATTATAAATAAAAAAAAAAAACATATTTCAAAAAAAAAAAAAAATTCATATGACTTATAAAAAACTTGTTTAAGATTTATAGAGAAAGTTTTCTTTTCTTAACTTAAAAAAAAAAAAGAAGAGAGAAAATAGAAACACATAAAAAAGATGAAAATAATACTGAAAATGAAACAACGAATTGGAAGATTTATAATTAAACTTGCTTGTTGGTTGCATAATTTAGTAAAAAAAAAAAATAAATAAAATAAAAAAAAAAATACAACTGATTAAGATGAACGCCATGAAATTTTTATTGACTTTCAATTAATTAAAATAAATGAGGACGCGATCTTAGTGATCTTAGATGATGAAAAAATGTATTGTCAAAAAAAAAAATTTCTTATTTATAACTCAATGGGGGTCCAGTTTACAATAGTGTCGGAAAAAAGTCCATGGCTCTGTTTATAATTTGAGTTCTTTAATATTTATTTTTTTTCTCCTGCGTATAAACTACGTATTACTCATTAACCTTTAGAAAAAACTATCAGTACACACCAGATTTTTTATTATTAGATAGAACTTACCATTATTCATCTTAAAAATTTTCAAAGCTTGGAAGAATATTTTTTTTATTGATTAAAATTTTTAAAATCCTTTCGCGTTTATAATTCCAATTATATAATCACAATTAATTATATTTTTTTAAAAGATAACCTCAATTAGTACTGGTTTATATTAATCAAATAATTCTAATTTCATAATTAGACTAATTTCGCGATAATGAAAATAAAAATATGAAAAGTTTATCAAATAATTATTTTTTATCTCATAAATTTACTCGTGTGTAGATTGATTATTTCATATCATTTTCACCCTGATTTTTAAATTACTCTAAAGTTTTGTTTTTTTTTTTTATTCAATTCAATTAATTCCCTCTTCAATAATTTATTTTAAAAAATTTTGACTACCATTTTTATTCTCTTTTCTTTCTTAACTTTTTTCTTGCCCTCGGGGCTTGGTGTAGGGATTAGCGTGCTAACCTCGTATACCAAAAGTCGCGGGTTCGGACCCCAGGCAGTCTGATGATTTTATTTATGGCATTTGGATACCAAATGGCTTAAATAGAAATGCCTGGACCCCCATTTGATATATTTAAACATACAAGTACAGTTAAAGACAGTGTTGCCCGGGCAGCACAAAATGACTTGGCTTCCTAATGGTTGCCTACCTTTGCTCTAAGGGGTTTTCGCTCTCGTCTATTGCCGGATGAATGCGCTATAAGTTGAAAATTTATTTTAAAAAATTGAAGGATATCCCGTTTTTATGTTCGCCTATTATTTCCTATTTGGCACAATTCCATTGATAAAATCAAAAGTAAAAAATTTTTTTTATAATTTATTATAAATAATAATATATTGTATTATAAAGATGGACATCCGTTTATGGAAGAGAAATAATTGCAAGGCGAATGGCCTCTGACATTGAAATAAAAAAAAAATAAAAAAAAACACCTTTTTCCTGTAACTCTTTCATCATTATTAATATTTTAGTCATTTTATAAATATTCAAAGATCACAGGAATTTATTTGTTCAAATAAACACACTTTAAAAATAGTTAGAAACATCAACTTTTTTTTTTTTGTTTTTTAATGTGGGTGAAATGTAATCAAAGATAAGATAAATTTAAACATACAGGGAGAGTGAGTGGCTCATCAAAAGAAATTTTCAATACGATTTAATTTTATGCCTTATTCCTTAGAGCATGAACTAAGGGTCATTAGTTCGCATCTAGTGTTTTTAGAAGAAGCTTTCAATGCCAGATTGAGGCCCCATAGTAGGCAGATTGAGGAGCCGTAGTCAACCCAAACATAACACAGACACAATTACACACAACAAACCCTCCTCCAGCTCTCAGAGAACAATCCACGCCTCTGAGCCATCCACCAAATTGACCTGGGGACCAGCAAGACTGCGACCCCGTAAACAACCCTCCTCCATTATTACCCCGTAACCTCTTGAAAATGGTTCCAAAAGGAGAGCCTAAACGTCGAGTAAATCTCAACATCCCACGCGACTTAACCCGAGAAAACTTATACTTCTCTACCCTTGTATATGAAATATATAGAGAGAGAAAGTATTGGTCTGTCAAAAATTCGATGTCGAGATTTTGATGGATATACATGTTTTGGGTCCCCTGAGTAAAAGTGGGTCGAAATTGGTCTGTGTGTGTGTATGTGGTGTATGTGTGTCTGTGTGTCTGTATGTGTGGAAATTTTTTAGCATGAAGGAATTGAGTAGATTGAAATTTTATATTTACTTAGGTACCTTTGAAGAATCTCAAAATAAGCTTTGAACAAAATCGGAAAAATCTAGTCTTTACTGATGTACTTTTCAGTTTTTTCGATTTTCTCAAAATTCCCTCAAGGTTTTTAAAATTCATAAATGAACTATTTTTAGATGTCTTTAAAATGTATATTCTCATTTTGCCGTTGAAATCTTCTGAAGACTACTCTTGTTCTTCATAGGAAAGATAGAAATGGTTGATGGTAACGGAATTTAAATCTTTTTCTTTTATTAGATTAAAAATCAATTATTATTTAAATTCCCATTTTTTTAAATTTATTTGTGTCTTTAATTGTTTCAAAGAAAACATATATCTCTCTCTCACTTGCAAACATTATCGCCTGTCTCTACTCTTTTTAAATTCCCTTTCCACCTTATCTTCGCATAGGCTAATGTTAATTTCCTATAGGGATTTGTATGTTAATTTCGATTCAGGGGGTCCCCTTTAGACTTTTAGGATTTAAATTTTTTTCCAATTCTTATGAAATTTTGTATTTATTTACGATTCTATATTGTGTATAAAATGTCAAATATGAGATTAAAATTTTGAAAAATAACATAGTTTTGAAGCGTCAACTAATATTTTATACATCCTTGAAACCCGGGGACACACATTTTTCTTCTAGTCACTTTCGATCTACTGTGTGTGTCCCTGCTGCGGGCGTGTATATTCCTGTGTGTCCCTCAAGGTTCACTGCAGACCTGCTGCGGGCATGTGTATCGCTCATTTGAATTGATCATTTTGAATCATTTTTACTCGGGAAGTATTTGATTCATTTCAAAATTTCGAGGTTTGATTAATATACACGTTTTGAGGTCCCCTGAGTCCGAAAAAATGGTTTTTGTGGTTTCACGTCTGTCTGTGTGTCTGTGAACGGAACAAAATATGTCAAGAACGAAAAGAACTAGGAGCTTGAAATTTTATATTTAAGTTAGGCGCCCTCCTGGCTCGTGACACTTTTGAACAAAATCGGCCCAAAAGTACTAGTACTCTACTGATGTATTTTTCAATTTTTTTTTCGATTTCCTCAAAATTCGCTCTAATGATTTTGATTAAAATTCAAAAATCAATTATTTTTTTTTTAGATGTTCTTTAAAATACATATTCTCATTTTGCCATTGAAATCTTTTGAAGCACAGCTCTTGTACTTCATAGGAAAGATAAGAGAAATGGTTGCCATGGTAACAAATTATAAATGTTTTTTTCTCCCGTTTATAAATTTTATATTTTGAATTCTATTATATGGGCTGAAACTAAATATATGTCGACACAAAAAAAGTTGGTGTGACAAAGAAAGATAATATTTATTTTCTTTTTGTTACTCTATATTTCGTAATTTATCATGAGTCATGTATGATAGAGCTTAGAAAATTGCATCTATCGATGGCTTCTGGCGGGTATTCAAGATTTAATATTTAAATTTTCCGAACGCTCACCATCTTTTAATAAACCCTCTTTCTCCTTATTCTAAGAAAATAAAATTTTTTAAATTCCTTAATTTAGGCCTCGATAGCATACATAAAAGAAAATAATCGCTTCTTCATTTAAAAGAATTTAGATAAGGAAAATAATGATTATTATATATTATGATTATCATATGATCGTCAATACAGTTCTTAGAAAATTTTTTTTTTTCTTTTATTATAAACATTTTCTTTATCATTATAAATTTCTCATTAAAATTATATAAGTATCCACTGTGGATGAGAGATTAAACAATATACACTGATAAGCTTAAAAACCGAAAGGGGTGCGAGTTTGGATTCTGTTCAAAACATGTTATATACCTGTAAATAGAAATTAAATCAAAAACACAACCAATTACTTCTAAGATGGCTTTAATCAAGGTCGGAGAGAAAACATCTCTAAATCTTAGAGAGACCCAGTGCATTTAAGCTATGCAATCAAAACACAGATGCATATATATTTGCTCATATAGACAAAATTTTTCAAATGTTTTAATTAATAATCTTGTGAAAAAGCATTAAAAATAAATAAATTAATATCATCTCTCTAATCACAGTTCTCTAGGAAGGGTTGAGTCAGATCTCTAATCAACGGATACTTTTGGTTGATACAGATAGTATATTCGGTTAGTTAAAGAACTAATTTTCTTTTTTTTTTTTACATTTTCTCTCTAATTTTCCTAATTCTTTATATTAAACAAACCTCATCTTTGAACTTTCAATTTTATTTCTCAATTAATTTTAAAAATATTTTAAAAATAGCGAATTAAAACAATAAGACTTCCAAAATGACACTTGATAACATTTCATTAAAAAACGATAAAAATTCAATTGAAAATTAAGGAGAAAAAAAAAGAATGAATCATTCTTTAAAAAAAACAACTAAATAAATAAATAAATAAACCTATTTAAGAATAATTTTTTTTATTTATTTATTATATTTCTTTTTTAAGGTCTCTTGGGGTATAGGCTAGGGTTGACGTCGCGAGCGTATAATCATATGTCTAGACGGCTGCTGTTACTATTTAAATGTCGACTTCAGTTTCTCTCTCTCTAATTCTGATTAGCAGATATCACCCGGGAATTTTGTATGGAAATAGAAATAGCCAATGGTGAAAAAGGGTTATTTCCCAAAATTATTTTAAGTGATATAATATAATTTAATTTTTTTTTATTTTCTCTAGCGTATTTATTTTGATTTCTATAGCTTTCATGAGGGAGTGTGGTGATCAAATCTAAGCTATTTATGGTAGGAAATAAGTTTTTGTGATTTTCATAAAATTTTAAGTAATATGGTCAGTCTGTATGTGTGTGTGTGTGTGTGTGTGTGTCTGTGGACTGTATCCAATTTTAAGCAAGAAGTAATTAAGTGGTTGAAATTTTATATTTAAGTAAGACACCCTCCTGGAGCTTGAAAATAAGCTTTTGATCAAAATCAGCCAAAAAGTACCGGTACTAGTACTTTTCTGATGCATTTTTTCAGATTTTTTTTTCATTTTCTCAAAATTCAGCTCCAACGATTTTGATTAAAATTCACAAATCAATTATTTTTTAGATGTTCTTTAAAATCTATATTCTCATTTTGTCCTTGAAATCTTTTGAAGCAAACTTTACTCTTGTACTTCATATATATGAAAATAAACGTGTCTCGCCTCGGACGGGAAGCGAATCCGGTACCCGAGCCACGGGATACTATTGTCTTCATTCTGAGCCTCGGGTCACATGGTTTGCAGGCTAATTAAATTAAATGATTGCAAAACTTCGTTCATTTTTGCTTACTGTCGGATAAGCAAAAATATTACGTTCATTTGCAGAACTTGAAAATTGTTATATTCCCTTAGAAATTATTTAGGTATTGCTAGATATATATTAGGACTTATGAGATGCTCCTATCAACAACCCTACTTTTTTATTTGAGATTTAAAAGGAGTTTGGTTGAGAGCCCCTCCTGTAGCTGTAGCTGCTGGTGTTGTTGCTGTTAATCCTCTCCTCTTTTTCTGTGTTCTGTAGCTACACTCGTAGCAGAGCCTTGAACTTTTTCCGTTCTCTCTTTCTCTCTCGTGATGTGGCGGAATGTCGAGAGTTGTTGCCACGTTGTTGTTGTCCTTTTAAACATTCCTCTTTTTTTTTTTTTCTCTTAAAAAAAAAAAAAAAAATGTTCTTGTTATTATAATAATAATTGCAAATGAAAAATATTTTCCTGAAAAAGACAAACGTGAAATTATAAAACTTCTTAAAAGTTTTTGTTTTTTTTTATTTATTTATTTTTTTAAACCGACGATCAGAAAAATAAAGTTCATTCCTCCCAGTATTTCTGTTTCTCTTACAAATTTCATAACAGACAAATAAAATACGATTATAATTAATTTAATGTGGCGCTTCGAGTGACGAAAACTATAATAATTTCTTTTTATTCATCTTTGCTATAATTAAAGATTGGAATTAAAAGTCAACATTAATAAAACTGCCATTTCATCCAAAGCGGGTTTTTTTAAATTTGGAAATGAATATCTTCTTTCTTACAATTGGTAGCGAGGTCGGCGGAATGGGTTTTTTGAGAAGAAAAACAACAGGCCGGCCCGTCGCATGGTCTGAGGCCTGTTGAAAATATACCAGTAGAAGGAAGAGACAGACATATAAAGAAGGACTGCTAGAGCTCGTGGTCTCCATCCACGTACCCACAATATGTGGGGCCCTTGGCACATAAATTTGGAAATGGATATATAATGTTTAATTTAATTCAACTTAAATTGATTGAATTATAATAAAAAATTATAAAATAATTTGAATCACTAAATTTTATAAGGAAAATTAAAAGTGAGTGGCCTCAAAATTTGTATTTAAAATTTTAAGTGTGCTGTGCGCCAGTAACACCAGATTTTTAATTTTATATCTTGAATTCTAATATATCGGCAGGAACTAAATATATCTCAATACAAAAAATCTGGTGTGACAAGCACAGAACTTAACTTTCTTTTAACAAAGTTAAGAGGAAGTTGTGTACTGGGCGTCCAGTCACACCAGATTTTTCTTAATTCAACTAAGGGTCCCCCTAGAATGTAATGTTATTCCCAAAGCACCGCTGGGGTGCCGTGAACTTCAAAAAGTTGGGAAACTCTGGTCTATCAAGAATATTGCAAGTTTATATAATTTTGTTTCCCCTTCCCTTTTACTATGCCTCATAATAAATTTTTTCATGAATCTAATCTACTTCATCTAATTACTTAATCACTTTCTCTTTCATTTAATTTTAAAACAATCTCATATGTTTAATATTAAAATAAACAACAACTCAAAACACAATATTTTTATCATAAACTATAGATCTCTGAATTTTAAAAATACTAGGAGGCTATTTTGCAACCCAATATATGAAAATATATTTATTGTATTGTAATTTTATTAAAAAAAAAAAAAAATCTTCGTATTATTTTGTTTCGGATGAACAAAATCTAGATTATAGACTCTTTATTATTATTGCTATTGAAATAAAATCGAAAAAATTGTTATTTGATTTGTTAATTAATGGAAATTAGATGACAAATCGAGTCACAGGGGTACAGGGGCGTTGGGTCACAACCTCTAAAAAATAAATTCGCTCACCTTTACCGGATGTGGCATCATTTGCAACCCAGATGGGTGTTTGGGTGGGGCAGAGTGGGGGGAGGCTGATACAATAAACAGCATCAGTGCAGTCGACTGCATTTTCATAAATAAAAATAAATCCATCCAATCATAAAAAAAAATGGAATAAATTTCACACACACAAAAAAAAAAAAAAAAATGGAATATAAAATAAATCTGTTGATTTGTAAAACATGAGAGTAAAATAAATTCGCGGTTCATCAGTTAAATTATTGATATTTTAAAAATAATAATGAATTAATTTATTACTTTTTTTTAGTTATAAAGAAAAAAAGTAAAAATGTGAAAGGAAGGATAATTTTTGATCGCATGCAATGCTTATGCAAAATCATTAAAATTTTAAGAAAAAAATTATAATTATAGATGAAATTTAATTATATTAAATTAGAATGGATGGATATTTTAATCCAACTAATTTAAAATAAATGTACAGTATTAATTTTTAAAATTTTGCATTAAAAAAAAATAAATAAAAAATAACAAAATATTTTTCTCAAATCTCGGGTGGGGGGGGGAGGGGTAATTAGCCTCTTTGCCGTTTACGTTAAGCGTCTTGTTATTTACTATATCGATGATTTGATATCAGCCTGATAAGTTTACTAGTTGACTAAAAATGAAGCAACCGGCCCTAATTCTCTAATAATATCGAAATCTGTTATATATATTTCAAAATTTAGAATTTTGATATAAATTTACCACACTTTCCTCTTAATAACCACTTCTTTCATCCTCCTTTTTTGGTGATTTATTATTATAGATAAGCTTATAGCTTATCATAATTAAAGCAAATATAATTCTGTGATTAGATATTAATACTTGGATAGGTTACTCACAAAATGAAGAGCAGATTCAGCTCAAGGAATATATTTATTTGCTTACGTTTCGAATGCCGATCACGCCAATCATCAGGTTTCAGAATATCATTGGTATTATTGATATAATATCTGACTCTGATTACAATCGGAACATCCCCTGATTTTTTATTTTCATGGTCATAAATTGGTTTTCAACTTTTTTTTTTGGGGGGGGGAGTGGTCTGTTTTTCTTCTTTGAATTTCATTTTATCCCAATATGTTACATGTCGATGGATAAGGTTTTATTAATATATCTTTCTCTATTAGACATAACCCATTTAAAGGATAACATTTTATCATATAGCTTACTAATGGAAATTAATACTAAATATCTGAGAGGGTTTCTCATTAAAGAAAATTGAAACAAAACCCTTGTATATGAAATATTTTTAGAATAAAGACGATCTCGCGTGGAAATTTTTATTCTTATTATTATATTAAGACTTACAATTTAAGGATTGAGGTGTGGGTTTCAAGTGAAACATTTTGATCTAAGGTTGTATTTATTTGATTTTCACGAGGGTAAAAAAGTAATAACACAATTTAAATTTGTGTTATTACTTTTTTACCCTCGTGAAACTCACATAAATACAACCTTGGTAATTAATAATACTGTACAATATTTAATAAGTGAAGTGACAAAATTAAATTCCAATTTTCCAAAAGGCACAAAACCCAATATTTGAAAAAAAAAAAAAAAAAAACAATCATTTGCTAATATTTTATAAATCTCACATAACTTACTAATAGTTAAATTAAATATTTACTTTTCATTAACAGTTGAATTTGTTTTCATTGAGGAGATATAAGTTAGCCTACTTGAGTTGATTTTAAAGTTCGAAGATCTGACTACATATTAGTTAACAATTTCTGTCACAATGTCTATGAGATCTCTAAATAGTACATTGTAAAATGAATTCGAAGGGTTCTTAATGTAAATGTATATTTATAGGCTTGATGATGGCTGCATTGCGACCGAAAGTGTTAACTAATTGCGCAAATACAGTCGTCTAGTCAGATCTTAGAAAGAGAAAAGTGTTTCCTTTAAAATCAGCACACATCATCTTGCTAATCAAGAAACTTTCCAAGAATCTACTCATTGAAAATTTACAACTCCCACTATCGAGTCTTTTGAATATTAATATCTGATTCAATACATATGTCTAGACAATTTCAATATATTTCGCCTTATAAACCATATGTGATTGAATAAGTTTTTGGATAACATATTTACTAGACTTTGAATGTAACTGAGGCAGCCATTGTTTACTGTTTGATCACTGTCAACGTTTCGGTCTAAAAAGGTTTGAATAAATTAGACCGAAATGTCTCACAGTGACCAAACAGCATACAATGTCTTCTCTTTTAATTGTACCTTCCCATTTTCACCAGTTCGTCAACTTTATAATACATTGGTAATAATGAGAATAATTAATAAATTAACATAGGAGATGACTCACTCAATACTCTTATTACTAATAGATGGAAGGTTCAAGTTTCAGTTAGTCTAAAAAGTTAGTCTAAAAATAATTTTATTGCATAAGAAATTATATATAACAAAATTCAGGTCCATGGAGAAAATTTATATAATTTTATTGAACTTTTTGTGAATAAATAATTAATTTTCAAAAAAATTATTTTAATCGGTATAAATTTAATTTACAACAAGAAAAGACGCAGGAGCAGCTAAAAAGAATGAAATCTTCTATTTTCACAACTTAGAGACGTTTCTGGAAAATTTTATTATCCCATCATCATTCCTTCAAAATTATTTAGGACCCGGAGTATTATCATTCTCACTGAATAAGTAAGATGGAACAATTCGTTCCGGACAATGATACATAATTATGCATGTATTGTACTCAACCAACTCCGACACCTAAACAATTTTGAAAGACTGATGATGGGATAATAAAATTTCCCCGAAACGTCTCGTTAATTTTTAAATTTTATCGTTTTTGGCTGTTCTTTTCCTTTTGTATAAGTAAACAACCACTGATTTACAAATATAATTTTTTGAAAATTGGTTATATGCAAAATAACTTAGCAAAATTATATCAATTTTCTTTCATGGACCCGTATTTTGTTCTACATAATTTCTCCTAATAATAAATTATAATCCAAAAAATTTAATTTCATTTTTTTTGAAATTTTAAAATTTGTGTGCTTTTTCTAAAATTATCTATTAAATTAATTTATTTAGTTAATTATCATTATTTTTTAAATAGATTTATTTTGTTTAGACTTTTTTTTATACAAAAAAATCAAGTTATATTGTAATACAATTACATATGATTTTAAATTACAAGCAAACATAAAATTTCTAGAATGAAAGATGTTTATTAAAGCTTTTGTAGTTCATATTATTATTATTTTGGGAGTTTTTAATTATAGACCACATTTCGTATTAATTATTTATTAAAAATATGATAAATACAGTACAACGTTTCGACTGTCTGCAGTTAATAATAATAGAATGAAAGATCAAGTTTTTGACAAAGTAATATAATATCATAGATTTGCTGATAGCCAATGGGTTTCAGTACTCTAATTAGATTTTCCTGGTTCATTTCTCCAATGTCCACATATCTTCTAAGATAGGCTTCTCTAAATGGGTGATAAGCGGACATTCCATGATAACATTTGCCAAGGTTTCCTCTCTTCTCATTTTACAGACGGTGCATTTATCTTTGGCCATAATTTCCCCCAGTCCATATACATGCATTTACCATTCCTGTGCCCGAGACCCTCAGCTGACTGAATATCCCAAGTTTGTCCACCTCGCATGAATATAGGAATACTCACCTTGAATAATAACAATCAATATAAAATATTATTTAATTATCAGGAGAAGTGGCTGAATGTATGAGTAGTGAGGAGATCAAGGCAGCCAAAGCAATAAAGAAATAATATATATCGAAAAGAAGAAAATTAATGGCTGAGTGACAATTAACAGGAACAGGTAGTTGTAGGCAGCCAGCAAAGAATAAAAACTTTATTTAAATATCGTCAACGTTTCGGAAACGCATCTCTCCCATCTTCAGGTCTATAAATTTTTAATGTTTTTTAGATTGATGTGCATGTAGTCATATAAAATGTTGCATGTACCATTAGATTTATGTTTAATCGTTTATGAGAATTGTAGTAGGTGCCTGGGCTGTATTTTTTGTTGAATGGGCCCGAAACATCAGCACTGGCCATGATTAAAAGATATTTAAATAAAGTTTTTATTCTTTTTTGGCTGCCTACATCCCCATATTCATGTTAAAAATATACTTCTCTTTCGCTTTATTTTACACACTTGTTGACGTTTCGGCCGTTATTCCGGCCTTCATCAGGACATTGTTCACACAAACGTCAGTAGATGCCAAGAGCCTCTCTAAGCTCGAGCCAAACAACACATTGTCCTGATGAAGACCTGAATATCGGCCGAAACGTCGACAAGTGTATAAAATAAAGCGAAAGAGAAATATATTTTTTCTTTATTGCTTTTGGCTGCCTCGATCCTCACTACTCATTATTTAAGACTTTTTTCGGCATCTTAGGCCACTTAGTTCACATCCCTATTTATTTCAATTAAATGGTAGCCAATTTAAGACTAACTTTTTTTAATCTTAATAATAATTCCAGTTTTTCTGGTCACCCTGTACAAAATAAACATGACTTAATTATTATTACCTGTTGAAATTTTAAGAGAAATTTTTTTTTTGTTGCTGTAAATTTGTCAAACATGACATGGACGGCTTCCTGGCACAGGATATTTATCCAATGGGGACAATCAAGTCTTTTGTTGTGTTCACCGAGAAAAAGACCTTCTGAATTTATCAACAAACGCAATGTTTATCAGCCTCTCTGTTAGTCCCTCACTCTCTGTACATAGCCGTACATACAAATGGGTTAATTAATAAATGGATGACAATCTCCTCCACTTTGTTACCTTTTTTTTTTATTATTAATTACCTATCTCGGTGAAAAATGGTTTGAAATGATAAATAAAGGACAATCATAATAAATAAATAAATTTTATATTAAAATACGTGAGATATTTTTTTTTTTTTTCATCCGTTTTCATTTCAAACAGGAAATTTAATTTATAATTGAATCATATTTATATTATATTCAGAATGAAAATTGGAGATTATTTTATTGTATATATATGTGTGTGTGTGTGTGTGTGTCTCCCCTTGCATTTGCTTGAGATTTTTTCTCTCTTTCTCTCTCTCTCAAGAGAATAATGAATGAATGAATGAATGACGCAAAGGGCAGCTGGCAATGTGACCCAATTGCGTCTGTGCGTGTGTGTCTCACACACTCTTTCTCACCCACACAGATGCTGTATACTAACTAGAAGACACGTGGGCCTTCTTTTTTTTGGGTTTTCTTTGATTGAATCACAAGTAAAGATTGCTTTGATTGAAGTGAGAACATACAAGTTTACGTGTAATATAGTTTTGAAATTATTGAAATTTAAACAGCGAGATTATTATACTTGGACAGTGAAATTATTCAACTTTCCCCAGGGAGGTATATAGTATGAATAACTCTCCACAAACTTAATGCAAATTAGGCATAAATTGTCCTCTAATTCCTAATTATTTTGAACAATTTTGGTCAACTGGATTTTCAGTTAACCAACTCAATTCGTCTTTCCCTTCCTACTTGCCCGATTGCATAAAAGAGTACTTAAATTGTGAGTTGAAGATTTTGTTACTAATTAACAGAATTAGTCACTATATATATCGTATTATTATTATGAGTGAAGAAAAAACTTAAAAAAAAAAGTAACGTAAAATTAAAATTTAAATCAGGTGAATTTTTAATTTCATGTTCGATAAGAGCTCTCTCCTTCTTTATCGAATAATTAAAAGAAATATTAGCAATTAAAAAAAATTCTCCTGAATTAAATTTTAATTTGCCAAAGCATAGCGTTTTATTTAATTTCAATTAAACTTACAATTGGCATACCGCATCATGTCATCTAACTAAACTAGAGCTAATTTAAAAGAGACAGTAATTTATCTAGATAACTGATACGTATTATTGAATTTTAACTTAATTCTAAAAAAAAAAAGAAAACTTCGAGATTTGTCAATGTTGATAAATAAATCTTTTTTTTTTATCAGATAAAAATAATAAAGGAGAAAAACTCTAGTGTGTGAAAAATTTTCCTCTTTCTATTTTTTTTTTTTTTTTTTTTTTTTTCTTTTTTTTTCCTTCCTCCTTCCCACTCACACTCCCTCTCTCGCACCCTCGCCCCTTGATAATTTAAGGTTAGACCGTTTGAAATTTTTAATTAATATAGGGGTTTGGGGGTTTTGTTTTTTCCTTTTTGTCTTCTTTTTCTTTTTTTTTTTTATTTTTTTTTATTATATATTAATATTTTAATTATTTATTTTTTTTTTTTTTTTTTTTCTTGGCAATATATAAATTTTATTTATAGTGTAAATATTGAGGAGTAGCCAGCTAAGTGGTCATTATACTCTCGTTACTCTTAACCTCTCTATAGCATATATTATAAATGTTAACATATAAAAATTAAAAAAATCTGGTGTGACTGGGTCTCACCAGAATTTTTGTGTCGACATGTATTTAGTTTCCGACAGTACAGTACATTTGAATTCAAGATGTAAAATACTTATAGTTTGTTACCATGTCAACCATTTCTTCTATCTTTCCTATGGAGTACAAGAGTAAAGTGGTCTTCATAAGATTTCACTGGAAAAATCTAAAAAATAATTGATTTATAAATTTTAATCAAATTCGTTGGAGCGAATTTTGAAAAAATCGAAAAAACTCATCAGTACAAGTACTAGTATTTTTTGACCGATTTTGATTAAAAGCTTATTTTCATGTCTCAGGTGGGGGGGGGGGGGTAATTTAAAAATTTCAACCCCCTAGCTCAATTCCTTCATGGTTTAAATTGAACACATACACAGACAGACCATGTTGCAAAAACCATTTTTTTGAACTCAGGGGACCTCAAAACGTATATCTCCATCAAAATTGAATTTTTGACATGAATCCAATAATTTCTCTCTATATATATATTACCATATAAGTTATAGGTGAGAGAAAGTAAAAATAAATTCTGTACTAACAAGTAATTAATTCCAAACAGATTGTTAAGTCGTGAATTGCAGAGCTGTAGCCCTCCCCCGTCCCCCTGAAAGCCCGAAAAATTATAAATTCAGAGAAATACCGGTACACATGTAAAGAGAGAAACAAGTTGTTAAAATTTTAAATTTTTAATAGGAGAATTTAATTTAATTTTAATTTTAAATTTAATTCTCCTATTAAAGCATAATGTTTCAACTAGAGCCAACGGTTACCTGTTTAAAATTAAATAAAATTTTAAATAACTTTTTGATAGAATTTTTAAAAAATATTTTAAAATTTATTCATTTGGGAGAGGGGAAATTTCCTCTTGGATCATCCATACCCCCTCCCCCTTGAAAAACTTACTGATGAATTGTTTTAATTCTATATTCCCTACTATTTTGAAAGTAAACATATTTGTTCAGACTACATTAATTTTCTTGAAAAATAATTTATTGTTTAAAGCAGAAGTACAAGATTAATAAAATAATAATTTAGCTGCCTTATACAATATATAATAGTATTTTTTATGTGATTCATTAATTTCTTGGAGCTCTATATTATTATTATTCGAGATATAGGCCTATAATTATAATAAAATAGGTCAGAGTTGTTTTCTTATTTTTAACACAGAAGTAGAAAAAAAAATGATTGTATTTATATAAATAAAATGAATTAAATTTAGACAAAACATTTCAAGGAGAAAGTGCTATGGTGGGTGCGGAATGTCATGCCAAAGAAGTCATCGCCCTCCCCTTTTTTTTCCCTCCCCACAATGACCTCCTGACCCAGCCTCAGTTTCAGACTCATCAGTCGGGAATTCGTCGTTAAACAAACAATTTACAGACACTCAATCATCCAATACTTTTACAAATCAATTTACAAAAACAATAAAATACTAATATGAATGCAAATTTTATAAAATTAAACATTCTTTTGATTTTTGCCGTCATTCTCATAGAAATGGTAGATGATATTGAAATTGTTTTAATTTTATTTCTAGTTTAGCTGGGTATTTATTTTTTTTAGAAATACAATTAATTAATGCTTAGATATTCACAGCAAGCTTGAAGGGCCGTAGATACTAATTTCTTCAATAGAAAGAAGTCGAATAATAGCAAAGAAACTACAATTGGACGATGTTATGCACTAAGAAAGCAAGCGCTATTAATCTAAATCTGCCCGAGTAAAAATGTTTAAAAATGGTGGAGGGATATACACGCCCGCAGCTAGTCTGCATAGTGAACCTTTAGGGATATACACGCCCACACCAGGGATACACACTTTTCTTCTGGTCACTTTCGATCTACTGTAAGTGTCGCTGTCTTACCTTCAGTAAGAGAAAGTTGTTTAGGACGATAAGGAAAAAAACAACAACTTCCTTTTCCTCTCTCGCCACTTCAATACAGGTGCCATCTTCAGTGCATATATGAATTTTTTGAGAGATATTGTCAATATTATAAAAAATTCATATATGTACTGAAGATGGCACCTATATAGGAGCCGAAATGTTTGCAATAAATTGAAGTGGTGCTAAAGTAAAAGGAAGCTGTTTTTTTTTTCTTCTTATCGTCCTAATCAACGATTCCCAGCTGTAACACATTTACTGAAGAGAAAGTTGTGTTCTGTGCTTGTCACACCAGATTTTTTTGTGTCGGCATATATTTAGTTTCCGCCAATATATTAAAATTCAAGATGTACAATTTATAAACATGGGAAAACCAATACTTTCTCTATATATTAACATACGGGTGGGGGGGGGTATATATAGAAGTAAGAGAAAGTAAAAAGAATCTGAAAATTCATTAAAATAGCAAAGTTATTTGAGACAAAGACCTAAATTTGGGTTCGAATGATCCGAGAGGTGATTTCCCCTCCCAAATGAATAAATTTTAAAGAATATAAAATATTTTATATAATTTCTAGGAACCGACCGAATATTCGGTTTCGGTTACGGTTTCGGCCAGTTTCGGCCAAAAATCATGGTTTCGGCCGTGCTGTAGTTTCGGTTTCGGCCAAAAAGTAGCCGAAACTTTCGGCCGGCCGAAACCAGAATCTGAAAAATGAGATGAGATTCGCATGCAAAAAAAAAGGTCAAATGATTTGCACTTGAGGGAGAAAAAAATTTAGTCTCCCTAAAAAAAGGTAAAATAATTTTCACTGGAGGGAAAAAATTCAAAAAAAAAAAAAAAAAAGGTAAAATGAAAAAAAATTTATAGGAAATACAAGTTTCGGTTTCGGTTACGGTTTCGGCCGAAACTAAGGTTGAGGCCGAATATTCGGTTTCGGCTGAAAATCTTGTTTCGGTCGGACCCTAATAATTTCTAACAGCATTTAAAATTTGAACACCCTAAGTTTCCCACACTGATAAGCTTAAAGATTCAATAATTTGACTTCTGGAAAATGATTAACTTAAGCCTACGGGAGAGCATCGTTAAAATGTAATTTCAAGTCTATCAATAAATATGTAAAGTCAAAGGGCTTCGGTTCAGTAGCCTTAAAAACTTGGACCTACTTATTGTCTATTACGAACTTCATAATTACATATTATTTAGAATTTAATTGATTGATAATGTACTTCTTGAATTTATCATCTTATCATGTGTTGACTCGTGTTTGGTCACTACATTTTATATACATTATATTATTAATAAGTAGCGGAAAAAGCATAAACGTGTTTTCCTATTTGACTTTTCATGTACTGGGTTTCTTCTTGTGACTCATAAATAACGTAACAATGTTGTGATTCATAAAAAAAAAATTTATTAACATATTCTGAAGAAAGTTGAAAGGCGGTACTAAAATTTCGTAAAAAATTATGACTCTTCTTCTCTATTCATTCAGTATGTTGCTCATTCATAGAAGAAATTTTTGCTATAACCTGTGTACAGTAATTATTAGTTGGTCCTCAATCGTTTGTTGCTATATAGCCATAATTTTTTTCACTTAAAATTTGAACTGGAGTACAATTCGCATCACTATCGACAGTGGTTTTTTTATATAGACTACATATTATATTATTATTTAATTAATTAAAGCATACAGCTACTGATTTTTCCTAATGATGTGAGTAGGGACACGAAAAAAGTATCGATACTTTACACATATGAGTACTTAATTGCCTGTACTAGTATTTTTTTTACTCTGTATATTACGATATAATTTATTCAGGCACAATTACTTACAAATGGTACATTGGCGTAGCCAGAAATTTTTGGTGGGGGGATCAAGAAATTTTTTTCAAAAATTTAAGATTATTTTAGGGTATTTATAAATCATTTTGGTTTGTTTTTTAGCTAGAGTAAATTATTATATTTTACTTTCTCTTATCCTATATGAAATATAATTTGTATTAAAAATCTAGTCATGGCTTGGGTCCCATGGGGGGGGGGGGTTGAACCCCCCCCCCCCCCTCCTGGCTACGCTTATGCCAGGGTATTTTATGGCTGGTAGAATTTTAATCAGGAATCAAGTGCAATTATCGATACTTTTTTTTCGATACCGCATCCCTAGATGTGAGAGGCATGGTCTCAAAAATTAGTTTTGTTGGCTGGATTTTATTTATCTAATTTCCCTTTTACACTATTGTAGAACTATCTATTAACTGGGAAAATTATTATAATTATAAAGATAAATAAATATAAGATTTCTCTTTAGGAATTTTTATACTTACAAATAAAAGATTTTTAGTGTTAATAAAATTTTAATAATCGTCCATTCACTTTACCTGCTTTGTCTATCATAAATTACATAAATTACTTCGTATTTTGTTATGGATGGCAGGCAATCTAATTGTCCAACTCATTAATAGTTTTTCGATTAATTGCAGCAGAGCTGGCCACTTATGCGAAGTCTTCTCTAGAGTTTTTATACAACTTTACTCTACAAAAATTCCGGATAATTAGAAGAGAGATAAAATTATTTTCTAGATGAGTTTGTGTTTAATTAAGTATATCCCTCTCTGGACTCGTACCAGGACTTCCCGCATTCACAGCGGACGGACAGCCATTCTGGCGCGAAAGAGGGAAATCCTGGTATGAGTCCAGGGAGTGTGAGATATGCTTAATCAAACACAAATCCAAATCCAAATGACTGATATCTATACAGAAATGGCCTTCATACAAAGCTCTGTTTTTTTAATTTTATTTAAGGTCTTTTTTCAACATCGGAGGCCATTTTTTTCTATTTATTTCAATTATTGGTAGCCAATTAAATTGAAATAGATTTTTACCATCACACGGGATGCGAACTCGCGACCATTCGTACAGAAGTCCAGCACGCTAACCCCAACACCAAGGCCCCGAGGGCATTGATACTTAATAAATCTACTTGAGATTTGCGTTGCCTACCTTCCAACAACCAAATACGAATTAACTAAAAAGATAAAACAGCGCTCACATTCAATTTCGAAATTACAAAGTATTCAAAGATTCTCTATTTATAAATCAATACTTTTCTAAAAAAAATAATTAACCAATTAGCACCTTTCTAAAAATTTCCCTTCTAATATTATTATTATTATTAAAATCAATTAAAGAAACCCGTTTACCAATCCATTTTGAGATTATTATTATTTGTTTTCTTTTATTTTTTTATTTATTTCTTCTCTCTCTCTCTCTTTTTCCTCGAGACCAATCTCCTCATTTGACCGAAACTGACACACTCACACACTCGTGCACTTATATACAGAGAGTGATTCCAATCGATTCCTTTTCTATATACACTCAATCTTGTTTTCTTATCAAGGAACCCTTCAAACTCGAAGCCCAAAAGGGCGTCACATCACATCACTTGGTCTCTCTTATCAAGAGAAAAAAAAAATCTATTAAGAAAAGAGTTAAAAATATTTATTAAGAAAATATATAAATAAAATATTTTTTAAAACTCAAAAAGAATATTATATTATTTAAATATTTAACAAGTGTTTGTTTTTGATTCTGGAAGATAGGCAACTCAAATTACAAACTCACTGAATTTTTCATTTAATTTATTGTTTTATTTCTGAATATTTGATAACTGCAGAAGGTAAAAAAGAAGGAATATTTCCAAGAAGAATGCAACCAAATTGTATTTCATTAAATTTAATAAAAATTTCTAATCACTTGCTAAAGTTTCAGTTGGGGTTTGAACTATCATCGGAGCTCTGATATTGTCTTTATATTTTAATAATATACATACTAACTATTATCACAATAAAGATAAAATCATTACTAGCCTATATATAAAGCGCTAGCCACTGTGTGTAGTGTGTATGTGCCTGTCAAGTCGCTGATTTGCTAGAGAAAAAGGAAGTGGAGTTATAGAGGGAAATGTAGAACTTTAAAACTTTTGAAATTGCTCGCCGAAGGCGTTTTGCCACCCGAAATATTTGCAAAATATTTGCAAATAAATAGTAGATAAAGAGACACTTTTTATTTCCCCTATTTTTCAATAGTTAAAATGTATTTTATTAGAACAAGACATTATCACAGCTCCGATGATGGTCCGAACCCGAACCGAAACGTTAGCATGTGATTAGAAATTTTGATTAAATTTAATAAAATAAAATTTGGCTGCATTCCTCTTGGATACATCATTTTTACCTTTGACACTACAGCTATACCAATATCTTCAATTACTTACTATTAGAGGACTTTTCTAAAGTAACAATTAAAATTCATTTGTTATTTAGTTGTTTTAATTATTAATTAATTAAAATTCCTCTCGAGATCCCCGTTAATATACTCAAAGTGCTTTCGTGCACACATACCTCAAACCCAACCGGCCTATGGCCGTAGCCATCTACCGGCACCCCGTGAAGTTACATTACTTTCTATCTCTAACTCCTCCTCCTCTTTAATCCTTATTTCTGGTTCTACCCGGCTCCTTTTATCCTTCTATGCTAGGGAGAATGTCCTACTTGAGGAGTATTTAGTTATTTGAATTGCCTACCTTTCAGTTAACAATTGGTATGTTTTATGATCGTACTTTATGAGAACACAAACTCGAAGCATAATAAAAATATTTACACCCAAACATCATCTATTAAGTATTATTTAAATGAATGAATTCTTTTCCTTATATATACAAAGCATATACTACCCAAGAATAAATAAATAAATGATATTTGAATACACTAACCGTCTATAATAAATTTGGATAGCTTCTAATTTTGTTCAAATAACTTATTAACGGTTAGTAGACTACTTGTCTCTTATCACAAATGATGAATAATAAAATATGACGTTACTCATTCCAATCGCTTGCTTTATTCATGATAGATTCTCTTTTGGGATTTAACAATTTAATTTTAAAAAATTTTGGATGTTTACTAAAATTTACCTGGCTCATGTATAGGAGGCCATGCGAGGGGCGCCCCCTGAGCCCAAGGGTCCCCTGCGTTAGTCGGATGCTGGGGGCGATGGTAGCCGGCCAGTCCGCCGATTGCTCTCATAATAATGATATGTACTGCTCGAGCCAGTTCGAGTACTACCCAGACTACGGCTATCAGCCGGAGCTCTGCCCACAAATGTGCACTCTGCACGGCGATTACGGTAAGAGACGACGATTCTAACGTCATCTAATTATACTTCAACTAACATCAATAATAAAATATAGACTAATATAACAATTAGAACGCATGCGTCTTTTTACTCACTATTAACATTTGTATAAGGAATTGGCTATTATTTTTATATCTCAATAACAAAAGTCCAAAATGTCTTATACCCGTATTCATAGCCGCTCCTTGAGGTAGAAAGAATCCTTATATCTACACATTTTTATAGGCATAAGGATTCCGTGATCCTCAAGCAATGACTATGAATACGGGCATTAGTAATCTAAAAACGAAACATATCCCCTCAATATTACATTAGTACTAGTGGTATATCCAGACCAGGGCCGGAACTAGGAGCTTTGTTAGGAGGGGTACAATGTAATTTGCCCCCCTCCTTACTAATGTTATAATATGCCGCCCCATCCCTTCCGCCGCGCCGTCACTGTAACTAAGCCAAATTGATTTTAAAATTTTAATCTTTATTTAAATTTGAGTCTGAAATGTTCTCGCCTCTAAATTTTTGACTCCCTTAAGAATTTGCCCCCCCCCCCCTAGGCCCTGGCATCACGGGCCTAATAATTTGTTAATTTCTTGGATATCTTTTTTTAAATGATTGTTGCTTCGGTAGTTATAAAGGAAACTACACACGTCTAAATATTCCAGAAAAGGCACATACTTCGGAGTAGAATCCGGTAGTCTGTCATTTATTTACCGGGGAGGAGTAGAAAAGCGCAATGAGAATAATAATCCACTACGTTAAATTAAAATAAAAAAAAAAACTATTAGCGGCCAAAAGCACATTATGATTTTTTAAAGTAAATGAATAAATTTTTCAAAATTCAAAAGAAAGGAATTTTTTAACGGGGTCTAGGAGCGGCGTCTAAAAAAACAGACTATTATAAGGAATTTTTCAATGCGCTTTTTTAAAATGATTTATATTCATAAGAGATTATTGGGTCATCGAGCTATAATTTTTTAAATGACTTTTTAAAAAATTAGGGAAATTAATTTTTTCGTTTCAAGTTAATATAGCAAACAATCTGTCCCAAAAATCTTAAATTTTTTTTTAATTTAAAAATAAATTTATTGTTATTATTAATCACATATTAATTAAAAAATTTAAAATAAGATTAGTAGATATATTTAAAAAATTATGGGTCAAATAGTTCAGCACTCCCCTGCAAAAGATGGCAGGATAGTCTAACAGCCGATCCCCTATTAGCCTATATCTGGCCTATATTTACATATTTATATGCTATATATACAAATTTATATATTATATAATAACATTTATAAAGTATTCATTCTTAAAAGATCAACGAAATATCAACCAAATGCATTAAATTATTTGCTACCATTCTGACATCTCTTGGCAAATTTTCGTGATACGTGTTTTTTTTTTTTAATTATTTTTTAAGACACACGCCCCTCTTAGAAAAACCTTAGTAATATATACCTCCGAATCCCCTTAAAGAAAGTCAATGAACATGAAAATTGAATTAAACCTTGGTGTCTATCTATTATTGAACCATAAACAGCCTCTATACAATAATAAATAATAGTTCATATGCATGAGATAAATTCTTTGCAAATTACCGGAGTTTATGCATTGTGCATTATGGCGACATGTCTTTCTGTCTGTCTGTCCTTGATGCAAATATAATTTCAAACGGAATTTCACCTTTGCTTAAAGAGAGAGAGAGAGAGAGAGGAGAGAAACAGGAAGTGGCACACAGAGAGTGAGGATTCACGCTGAATTAAGCCCTATTTATTTATTTATTGTTTATTTATTATCTCTGCATACGGGGGGTCTCAAGGGGAGAGTGTGACCTTAAAATTACACTCACCTCATTTCTTTTCCATTTCAATAAATACCAAAATAATTATAAAAGGAGTAGGCTATTATAGATAAAATCTGAAACAATACTTACTCTACTAGTTTTTTTTTTCCTCTAAAATGTATTTTTATTAATTAAACTTCATAATTTTTTTTTTTTACTGTAGAATACTTATTATTTAATTTAAATTAAAAAATTTTATTGTAACTTGCCATGATCATATTTTTTCAATGATCGATAGGAAATTATGAAATTTGTTTTTTTATTATTATTATAAGAAATATTGATACATTTCATTTAAATTAGAGAATAGATACTTTCTATCAGTGGCGGATTAGTGCAATTTTGTCAGGGGGGAGGGCGGTTTTTTTTATTTTTTATTTAAGGACTTTGTCGGCATCTATGGCTATTTAGACCCCTTTCCTATTTATTTAAATTGAATGGTAACAAATTCAATTGAAATTAAAGAGCGGAAATCATAATTTTTTTAGGGTATTAGTTTTTATAACTTTTTGAATTTATTCTCGGGGGGGGGGGGGACAATCGCCCCCACTGCCCCCTCCGCCTTTAATCCGCCCCTGCTTTCTATTAGCGAAGGTAAAGTTGTGCTGTGCGACTAGATTTTTATTTTTAAATAAATTTGAATAAACACAATACTTTTTTCAGCTCACCTTCAAAATTTAAAGATAATATAGGCCTACCTCTTTCAATTTCAAAGATCTAAATTACACGTTCTATACATAAATTTCCTGTTTAGTAGCTATAAGGTATAGGGAAACTTTTTATAAGCCGTAATTTGACAGGAAATTTAATCTTTGATAGTAGGCTATTATTTACTGTGTAAATTAATCTATGATATTTTAGTAACAATTTTTTTTTATATAAAGGACGAGTAATATGAGAGCCCCATCAGTAGATTATTTTTTTCTTCTTGGGGGGGGGGGATGATTCTAATTAAAATTCGCCTGATGCTCTGCTTCCAACTTTCTTTACTCCTTTTCCTTTCTCCCTGGTTAATCCAATTTGGTCCCACCCAAGGGGGTCTTCTATCTTTCTCTATTTCATTTTCAAGAATTTGTTACTAAGACAGTCTTTTTTTCTCCTCGGGCTTTTTTTTATTTGTTTAGGCCATCCAACCGGAATGAGTCATTGATTCAAATGAGCCAATCATGTAAAAATATCCCTAAGTGGAGTCAATTCATTTAAGAAATTATAATAATAAATTAATAGTATTAGTCATAGAATAGAATTTATTGATATGAATATCAGATAAATGGAAGAAATAAATATTAATATATTTTTCTATACTCAAACAAAATTATTTGAACATATACTATATATCTTGCTTTATTTCAATATTTAATTCAAAAGATATCCAGTTTTTAAGTATAGAAAATGAAATTTATTTTAAATACTTGATGTTTCGATAACAATTTCTTCAATCTTCTTCAGTGTCAACCTTTATCTACTTAATTATATTATTATTATATTGTCCAGAATGAACCGAATAAATTATAAATGACTATATATGATATTTTATAATTTTTGGGTTCTTCAAAAAAGGATTAGATTAGTCACTTAAAAAAATAGGTAGTAGTTCTTATTGATATACCGTACTTTAATTGACTGCCGTCTTTTAGAAAAAAATGATATAAGGTCTTTCTTATAAATATTTTATTGCTATTTTATATCTTCCAACCTCTTCCTCATCAAAGTAATCTAAATATTAACGATTTCATAAAAATAATATTTTTTTATAAACATTCATAAATGACTTCTCCTAGAATACTCTTAGATCTATATCAACTTTTGGAAAAAATACGAAAACCGGAAGTAATACTTTACCTGTTATTTTTTAAAATTATAAATTTCAAAAAAAAAAAGAAAAAAAACTTATCAGGTAAAGTATTACTTTCGGTTAAGAGATTTACTCCAAAGGTTGATACAGATCTACAATTTTAGTGTAAGATGTTTATATCAAATTTCATCGATCTGGTTGCTTGCTTTTTTAAGTAATCGTGACCACACACACACACGTACTGTACAGACATAATTCCAATTTTTTTTTTTTTTTTTTTTTTTTTTAATGTCGAGAATCATTAAAATCCCAATGTCGATCGATGATTTTGATGAATACAATACTTCGTCTTAGGACCTACTTCGTATACGAGAAAGTAAAAAGGATTCGATTATGATAGATAACTCCACAAGCTATTATCTGTTTGGTTTAAGGTCATTTTAGGCATCTAATCTAATCTCTATTTTGTTTATTAGAATATTGAAATTTTCGAAAATTAATTTCTCTTGTCGTTGAGTGTTTTGCTTATTCATAAATCTATGTCCTCTCCCTAAAATTCCATCTAGGAATACATAGGCGTGCTCTTGAGAATTTATAATTTAATAATTCATTACAATAAGTTAGCAATTCCGATAAAAATTTATTTAAACATTCGATGGAAATGTAGGCTTATAAATATTTTTTTTTCGAGAGTTTTGCTTAATTCACGAACAGAACGAGATCAAGCTTGCGATAAAATAAAAAAATTGAATTTTTCAAATAAGTCAAAATTTGATACTGACGTTAAATAATCATCAGCGTTTCTTAAACTCTGCCTAGCTGAGGCCTGGAGGAAATATTTTGACTCCATTTCTTTTTTATTATAATTAATTAAACTAGTACTTTAATTAGATAAAAAATTATTTTTTTTTTAATTTGCTATCTCGTCTACTGAGGCCATTCTTTTTTTTAATATGTTCTTGTTATATATATATATATATATATATATATATATATATATATATATCGGTGGCTGCTGAGGAACTGATTTAAATATATTATTTATGAATTTATAAATGTATTTATTGAAAACAAATATTTGTGAATATTTGCAAACGTTTGTAATCGAATGTTTCACACTGTGACTCCACCAACTAAATGTTTGCAAACAGTAGTTGGTTTGCAAACAATGTTTTATCGTACCTACTAAAAACTAGTTGTAAAATCGACTTGAGAAAACAGAATATAATTCTTTTAAAAATTTAAATTAAAAAAAAAAAGTTGTATCCATCTCCATTGAACTCGCATAAAACACGTTTTTCTTTCGTGTGCCGAGTCCTGTTCCCACCAAACAAAAATCAGAATTTTAAAAAATTGGAAAAATTTAATATCTTATGATTTTTAACTGCATTAAGGCTTGCTGCCGAAACATCTCTTTAGAAATAAATTGACAGTAGTATTAGAATGATAAAAAAAAGAGAGGAGCTAATTGCAATTTCATTTATTTCCTTTCACTGACGTTTCGATCCTGTTTAGAACCATCTTCATAGCATTAGGCCTGTCAATTTAACATTTCACCTTTACATCAATATTGTTGGTTTATTTTTTAATGCCCCTAACACATGTATATTTTTTTTACATAGTGGTAGGTGAGGTATATTTCCAATCGCATAGTCTGCAATTGATATATTGTGACTGTTTTCACCGAGTTCAGTTTATACGGACTTACCACTATATAAAAAATCTGGTGTGACTGGCGCACAGCACACAACTTTCTCTTACCTTCGGTAATCGAAAGTTGTGTACTGTGCTTGTCACACCAGATTTTTTGTGTCGACATGTATTTAGTTACCGACAGTATGGTTCATTCGATTTTCAAGATGTAAAATTTATAAGTATGGCAAAATATTTATATTTTGTTACCATGGCAACCATTTCTCCTATCCTTTCTATGGAGTACAAGAGTAAAGTGGTCTTCAGAAGATTTCAATCACAAAATGAGAATATACATTTTATTGAGAATCTAAAAAATAATTGATTTTTGAAATTTAAAAAAAATCGTTGGAGCAGATTTTGAGAAAATCGAAAAAAACTGAAAAAGTACATCAGTAAAGTACTAGTACTCTTGGGTCGATTTTGTTCAAAAGCTTCGTGTCACGTCCCATGGGGGTGCCTAACTTATATATAAAATTTCAACTTTCTAGCTCCTTTTCGTAGACCATGTCGCGAAAACCACTTTTTTGGATTCAGAGGACCTCAAAACGTGAAGATCCATCAAAATCTCGACATCGAATTTTTGACATGAATCCAATACTTTCTCTCTATATATATTAACTATATATAGAGGTAAGAGAAAGTAAAAATATATATGTATTAGTTAAGGATTGCCATCATCTATATGTATTAGGTTTATAAAAAAAAATAAACCAACGACATTGATGTAAAGGTGAAATGTTAAAATTTATATTAATGTTGGCAGCCCAAATGCTCTGAAGATGGTCCTAAGCAGGACCGAAACGTCAGCATTTAGGGAGAAATAAATTAAATTACAATTAGCTGCTCTCTTTTTTTTCTTATTCTACTACAATCAATAAAATACAATCATCTATAAACCTTCAAATATTAAACTACCTATCTTTAGAAAAATTATTTCTCTTCTAATATAACAATCATTCCATCAACATGTTATAATATTAATATTCAATATGTGCGTCGAACATGACTTGACAAGTATAAATAAATTTATTTAAAAATAAATACTTGGAATGTGAGTTTTCCTGTGAACTGGTGCCCCGGATAGGCTGGAATTTCTGAGTCCCTTGATTTAAAAAAAAAATCTATTAAGTCATAACATTGATGTAGAAACTTATGAACCTAATACTTGAACTGGAGTGAAGTTGAAGCCAAGTCAAGCATAAAATTTCACCTAATTGAAAAATTTTTGTCAAAACAATTTTAGAAAATTTAAAAGAGAGAAAGAGGTTTTTTACCCTGGGTGATTGATCTCAGAGTCGGGCCAAGCAAGGAAGAAGAAGAAGGCCTTCACTTCACTTCACTTCACTTCAGGTCATACATGAGTAAGAATAACGTTAGAAAGGAACCTGGAATGCCGTTAGCGCTTCCTCAACGCTCACCAAACACACCTCCCTCTCCTTCTACATATTTATATAGAAAAAAAAATTTGATTTGAAATAAAAATGTTTTATTTCTCAAATTAGTTCTAAACAAAGATATTGAAGTATAACATTAACGTTCAAGATTTAATAGGAATTTTATTTTATTAGATAATAATTTCGCTAATTGGAATGTATTAATGAATAACTATCAGGAGATTGATGGACCACTCTCATATTTTATTTGCAGAAATTTCGACAGCTTGGTCATTTTCGGTACAAAAATATATTTTTGAACTCAAAATGTGAAAGTCTGGCATTTTTCTGATTATAATTTTTTTTAACGCATTCTCGCTGTCTCAATTATCTGAATCCTCAATTACCCGGATGCTAAAATCGTTTTATAATTTCGAAAACAATTTTTTTATTATCTACTCTCAAAATTTCATACCACTATTAAAAAATAAATTTTATAATGAAGAATATAGCTGTTTAACTTGATATGGATAGCGGATGGCAGCCAGGAAAAATTAAATCAGATAAAATAACAATTAATTTCTATCAGATTTTCTTTATTTGATTGTCGACGTTTCGGACGCAAGTCGCGCCCTTCCTCAGGACCTATGATCAATACATAAATAATTATAATAAAATATAAGTAAAGACAATCATTTCTTTTTTTTTTCGTTCTCTCTCTATAATCATCAAGAAAAAAAAAAAAAATATTTTCAATCATTGATTGCAAGAGGCTTGAAGCAAAGCCATCGATTAACAAATTCAGTTTTTTAACTATTGAAATTGTGTTAGATCTATTCCAAGCACGATTTCAGTTTTCGTTAAAACACTTAATAGGCCTACGTACGTCCATCTGTATTTTTTCCTTGACGATTGATTGTGAGTATAGAGAGAGAACGAAAAAAAAGAAATGATTATCTTTATTCATATTTTATTATAATTATTTATGTATTGATTAGGAACCGACCGAATATTAGGTTTCGGTTACGGTTTCGGCCAAAAAATAGCCGAAACCTGAGTCTGAAAAGATGGAATGAGCCTCGCATGCAAAAAAAAAAAGGTCAAATGATTTGCACTTGAAGGAGAAAAAAAATAGAAAAAAAATTTAGTCTCCCTAAAAAAAAAAAGGTAAAATGATATAAATTTTTTATAGGAAATACAAGTTTCGGTTTCGGCTTCGGCTGAAAATCTTGTTTCGGTCGGACCCTAGTATTGATCTTAGGTCTTGAGGAAGGGCACGACTTGCGTCCGAAACGTCGACAATCAAATAAAGAAAATCAGATAGAAATTGATTGTATTTTTATCTAATTTAATTTTTCCCTGCTGCCATCCGCTATTCTTATAAATTTTATATTTTAAGAATTTAAATTTGTCTTATGTTCGTGAATATGAGCACAAATTTAGTTTTTAACAGGCATATTTTTATAAAAAAAAAAAAAAAAAAAAAATTGAAAGAAATTTATGTTGATAAGAGAAGTGGCTGTTCAACGATTAGAATGATTCACAGGAAGAGAGGATGTCAGCCAAAAGGAGAGCCTCTATCGAATAAAAATCTCAATTCAGAAGACGTTTCGGTTTTAATTAAATAGATCCATCATCAGTTCTTAAGAGATTATTGGCAATCTCAAGGTGTACGCCATTGAGATGCAGATAGAGTTGTTATATATAAATATATACAAAATTATATAAAAATACAATATATCGGATGTCATATGCTCATCAGTCAACACGGCCAAGTCTCAAATGCACCTATATGGTGTACACCTTGAGATTGCCAATAATCTCTTAAGAACTGATGATGGATTTATTTAATTAAAACCCAAACGTCTTCTGAATTGAGATTTTAATTCGATAGAGGCTTTCTTTTGGACTGACATCCTCTCTTCCTGTGAATCATTCTGAAACAAATTTATTTGTTTATAATATTGAAACGAGTGAAGAATTTCACCACTAGGCGTGTGAGAGATATTAAATAATAAAAAAACAAAAAAACTTCCTCATTGAAAACATGTCGAAAATTAGATTTTTTTTTTATAAAAAGGATTGAAATCTTTTGATTTTTTCGTATTCTGTCACATATAATCAGTTAATTTGCTTTCATAGAAGAATTTCCTTATAATTTCTACTGCAGATTGGATTCATTCTTCATATATTGTATTTGTATGAAGATATATAGAATGAATCTGGTATGCAGTGGGGATTGCAAGTCCCTGAAACGGCGACAAACGAAGAGGAGATCTCGGTTCCCCTTGGGGAGCCCCCCTGGACCCCTCCAAGGCACACTTTTCACCAAATGAAGAGGCCAAGGTCGGCTCTTGAGTTCACGGGTTCCTTGGTTCCTGTCCTGAGTTCGTTCCCCGCTCAAATCTATCTAGATACATTTGTTGAAGCTTTGATTATTAGAAGGCATCTCTGAATGAATAAATACCGCCGTTATAGAACAAGCACAAAGTACGCTAAACTGCCAAAATAATTTTTTAGAGCTCGGGTAAAATCATGAATTAGGAAAGATACACTCTCAGGGGTACGAGAAAGTTAGAGAGAATTAATAAAATATCATATACTGTACTTGTAAGTTTATAGCTTGTATAATAACTTTTCTAGGGTTACTTTGTTTTACTTTCTCTTACCTCTATATATGTTAATATATACAAATACATAGAAAGTATTGGATTCATGTCAAAAATTCGATCACGAGATTTTGATGGAAATACACGTTTTCAGGTCCCCTGAGTCCAAAAAAGTGGTTTTCGCATCATGGTCAGTCTCTATGTGTGTGTGTCTGTGTTCAATTTTAAGCATGAAGGAATTGAGCTAAGAGGCTGAAATTTTATATTTAAGTTAGACACCTGGAGCGTAAAAATAATCTTTTAAACAAAATCGGCTAAAAAGTACTAGTACTTTACTGTTGTACTTTTTCTGTTTTTTTTTCCATTTTCTCAAAATTCGCTTTAACTATTTTGATTAAAATTCAAAAATCATGGATAAGCCTATGTATTTTAATAAATTCATTACCCCTAAAAGGTCTCTGTAGCCGGAAAGGGTTTAAAAAAAATCAAAATCGTTAGACTAAATTTTGGGAAATTCGAAAGAAAACTGAAAAAGTACATCAGTAAAGTACAAGTACTTTTGACCGATTTCGTTCAAAAGCTTTTAACTTATAGTAACTAATAGTAAGTAACTTTAATATAAAATTTCAATGTCGTAGCTCATTTCGTTCATGCCTTAAATCACACATACACAGACAGACAGACCAATTCGCGGAACTTTTTTGGGCTCAGGGAATCTCAAAACGTTTATTTATTATTATCAAAATCTCAACATCGATTTTTCACATGATCGTAATACTTTCTCATTATATATTACATAATATATAGGTAAAAGAAAGTTTTTTGAGAGAAAATTTGTTCCCTTCTCATTCTTTCTCGAATTCTTATTTATGTCTATGAGATGTGTATGGGAAAGCTTGATCTGTGATTTGATTTGATTTGATTCATTCGGAACATATTATCTACTTACAGCTCTTAATCAAAGTTATTTTTACTTTCGCTTGTTTCCATTGCCGCACCGTACCAGGGAATAATATTATCGAGTCACTTACATATCATTTTATTTGTATAGTATTGTCAATATTTCGACTGGCTCAACGCCAAAAATTTGATTTGACATGAACCCATCAGTCAATGCAAAATTATTTAGATTTTAGAGAAGCATAGGGCATCCATTAAGATTATATTACATAAATCCCAAATTTCTATGCCACTGCATTAGCGACAATTAAAAACTTCTTTGCACCTTGTTCTTAGGCAAAACTCTATAAGAACTGTCAAATCGTTGGCCTTTTGATTACTAGATTATTTTTTTGAAAATTCTAGATATATAGACTTTATTTTGAATCAATTACTATTTATTTGGCATCCCTCTAAATGGGAGAAATTGAAATCCCTATTACCTACTTTCCAGGAAATGATCTTTTCCGTTTTCTTGATCTTATTGTTTTATGCCAATACAATAAACAATACAAATTTTTATTCTAAATGTAATCTAATAAATCAATCTTGATTGAGAACAAAAAAAGAAAATTACTTTGCTTAAAATTTTCATTTGCCATTTTTATATGTATTTAAATATTTTTTTAAAAAGTTTACGACGTCTTTCACTAGAAAAATAGTAGGCCTGTTCGGTTCGCATGCCAATACAGTATCATTTACACACATTGCCCTGCTTTCTGTTTGTTTCATTTTTTTCACACTAGCAAAACTTGCACCTTTTAACCAAGATAGCGTGCACTTTTTTACTATAAAATGTTTGTATTTATCTGAAATTTTTAACCTATATTCATCAGTAATTTTTTCGTCCAAAATGTTTAAAAAATATTCATCAAAATATTCAACTGTGTTTTTTTTGAGGTTGTAACAGTTAAAAAAAATATTTGTGTGCGACCAGTCACAACAGATTTTTTTGAATTTTATTAGAAATCAATCTTCATTTTCCTATGTTCAAGAATGTAATTACGATAATATAAAAAGGCCTTTGTATTATGTTAGATGGTGAAACGTGTGCATCGTGCATTGCACATAGTGCAACGTGCATCATAAAATTCCCTTCCCCCACGAATAAAAGGGAATAAGGGAGTAAGGCACGCGTGCGAACCGGATGTCGACGTCACATGGCCCACTTTCGGTGCATCTATACGATACGAACGGGGACTAGGCCCGGGCCTTCGATGCCCTCTTCCTTCATTCTGTTCTTGCAATGCATACCATTCCTTCCCTACTTCCCCTACTTCTCCCTCTCTTGAATTTTTTGCTTGAAAAATTTTTTATTATTATTTATTTGCATCCTATATTAAAGTTACGTTTATTATAAACAATCTTGAGAATACGCTTAATCAAATCAAAACATAATATCTAGTTGAACATACCATCTATTGCAATAGTATTGAGAATAAAGCCCGGAAGTTAGGCAGCCCAAATGGCAGCTGGTCTGTCTAAGAAATATCTTTTTCAAAGCAGGTAATTGAGCGATCGGCCTTTATTACCATTTTTTTTTTTTTTTTTTTTTTTTAATAAAAACATTCACACTTTTTTCTCATTCGCACTCACACTCACACACACATTCACACAGTCTTTTCGGCAACTTAGGCCATTTAAGACTTTGACGATAACCGTTGTAATATATATTATCTATTGTGGGTTCAGGCATTTATTTCTATTTAAGCCATCTGGTATCCAAATGGCTTAAATAAAATCATCGGACTCCCTGGGTCCGAACCCGCGACGTTTGGCATAGGAGGTAGGCACGCTACCTACTATGCCACACCCGGGGGCCTTTATTACCATAAAAATTTATCTTTTTAATATATTAGTGAACGTGTACCATTTGGGCTGCCTAACTGCCGTGCTTTATTCTCAATACTATTGCAATAGATTGACATGTCAACTGTTCAGAAAATACTACTAATTAAATTTAATTATAATCTCTGCTGTGACTTAACAAATAAATTGTAACATACATACAATATGTATATTGGGAAATTCATTAAACTATTGAGGTGCAAGTTGTGGCTGTAGATCTTTAGTTAAGGAATTATGGAGGTAAAGGAAGCCATGAAAAAAATACTGAATTCTTTACCAATCAGTTGCAGACGTTTATGCCCATTCTTAGTCCATTAATTGGTGTATATTTTGGCGACCAACTCTGAGCAAAATATACACCAATTAATGGACTGAGGATGGTACATAATAAATAGACCGAAATCTCTCAAGCTGATTTGTAAAGCACACAGAGCATTTTTTCTTGCTGCTTCTGCCTCCATACTCCTTTAACTAAAACTTTCGGCGGATGTTCAATAACTTCCTTCCTCTAGGTCACCCATCCAGAGGTTGTATGCTTAGCTGCTTGGCATCTTGGTAGCTGTTATTCTTTCTTTTTGTTAGGTTTTTTTTAACAGTTCAACAATATAATAATTTATTGTTGATATAAATATAGGTATTACGATAGGAGGCATTTTTCCGGGAGACTCATATTCATTTAAACAGAGGATTAATGAATAGATTCTGGCGGTTGGGGAGTCTTATTAATTTAATTCAAAAAATCTATCATTAATAAGGTGATGTTAGATTCTTTTTGTTTCATTTATATCTGTAATTCAGGCAACAATGGATGAAATAAAATATTCTTTATTTGTCGACGTTTCGGTCGATAATCACGACCTTCCTTAGGACGAAATAAATGTCACAAATTATACGATTGTGTACTAATTTTATAGATAATAAATTGTTGTGTATGTATTTGTGCCTCTTTTTTCAATATCAGTAAGAAAAGGCTCTAAGTTTCAGAAAACAGTTTAGAGATGTTAATACATATTACACCTTTACGAGCTTATTCCCGTCAGAGACCCCGGTACCAGAAGTGCTGACTCTAGAGTAGTTTCCATTACTAAAATGCAACTTATTGTGAAAATATTAGCCTTCAGAAAACTCTTGTCCATTTTCCTCGCCAGCTTTTGGAATAGTAGATAGGATTTTTAAAAAAATTCGCCCAGATTAAAAAAAAAAAAAAAAAATTATACATATAATAGCATAGACATGTATAAAGGGGCGTGACATGATTTCTGAACTTAATTTTTTTAGAGTGCCCTACTCTTCAGAATTTTATTTAGAAATAGAATATATCCTAGTTTTATCCGCTGCTAGGAAAGACAATCGAATCGACTGCGATTGCAGGTCTTTCTTTTTCCTTTTTTTTCCTGGTTTTCTCTTGCTATCCTCCCCCATTTCCTGCTTCATTGTCTTTTTGCACGCAAAGGGGGAGACAGACACCATCAAGACTTTCTCCTTCCTTGTCCAATGCTCGAAATTGCTCTAGGGACGATTACAAAATTAAAAAGAGAAAAAAAAAACAGAATTTCATTTCGAAAGAATAAAAAAAAAAATAATCTAAATTTTTTTTGTTTCATAAAAAAAAGCATGAGAAAATATAATAAATTTTTATTTAATTTAAAATTCTAATAAAGGACGTCTTTTCACAAAACAATTTTAAGGTGCGCGTCTCGAAAAGCCATTAGAACACGATTCAGTACCGAGTTACTCTAGGCGGCAAGAGATGGCGTTAGTTTTTCCATAGGGATTTATTCCATTTCATTTGAAAGATTCCAACTAATTAATTAACGGTAAAAAATTAATTATTTTTTAACACAATGATTACTAATTAAATTATCTATAAGATATAGAGCGAATTTTTTAAAAATATCTTTTATTTAATGCGATTAATCTAAAAAAAAAAATTATTTTTTCGAAAATCAAAAAAGGGCTTCTATAAGTTGTAGATATTTTAAATAGCTTTAATTAAAAAAAAATTGAGGTCGATAGCTTCAAAATTGTGGCCGCTGGAATCTCCCAAAATTAACACCCCGAGACGCGCACCTTAAATAGATTATTCCTCGGAGAAATTTATTTATTAATTTTAATTTAAATCCCAGAAAAAAAAAAAATTACCCAGGATTTCGGGTTCATTGATCGTCGTAAAAATTTTTCATGCATCCAAAACAAATTGATTGTATGTCGAAGTATTTATTTGAGGCTCATTAAATATATTTTCACCATTTATGCAATATTCAATTGAAATCGAATCTTTTAAAACAAATGAAACAATTTTATTAAACATTATAAGTTTTTATGTGAAAATAAATATTTATTGAATCAATGTTTGTTATGTCTCTTGGTTTATTCAACACCTTTAATAGATTACATATTAATAAAATACTAAAACAATTTGAATAGGTGTTTATATTGCAAATATTCTCTTTAATGTTTTTCGCTTCTCATGAAAAAGAGAAAAGGCCCCTATTTCATTCATGTATTATATTGGTACGTCATAACTCAGTACTAATGCAACGCATATCTCATTTGATAATAGGTCTATATTTTTCAATCTTTCTCGGCAATAATTCAAGTACTACGTAAGCAAAATTTTGACTGTTTAAGCCTTCTCTTCTTTGTAACAGTGTTAAGTAAGCAAATCTTGCTTACGTTAATATTTAATTTATTGAATTTTTTTTTAAGAAACAAATTTTTATTTTAAAAATGCTTAATTAACCTCGAGATCTATAAATTTGAATAATATATTAATATTCAATAAATAACCTCCATACGGATTTGACTTATCAAGATATATTTAGGCTGGAGAACCTGAGTTTGCTTCCCGGGGGCCATGGGGTGCTTGGCTTACCAACAAATATACTTAGACTTATATTAAATTAAAAATGCGTATTTAATCAACTAAATAAATAACCCAAATGTGATACCCCTTCACCTCTAAGCTGAACAGACCCCAATTTGTTATTTTTTTCTTTTTTTTTTTTAAATAATTAAAAACACATTTTTTTCTCATTCACACTCACACACACATTCACACTGTCTTTTCGGCAACTTAGGCCATTTAAGACTTTTACGATAACCGTTGTATAAATAATTATATTTATTGGGGGTCCAGGCATTCTTATTTAAGCCATTTGGTATCCAATTGGCTTAAATAAAATCATCGGACTGCCTGGGGTCCGAACCCGCGACGTTTGGTATATGAGGTTAGCACGCTAACCTCTACGCCAAGCCCCGAGGGCAATTTGTTATTTATTATTACATCTTTTTTTTTAAACATTCTACACTTTTTTCTCATTCACACTCACACTCACACACACATTCACACTGTCTTTTCGGCAACTCAGGCCATATAAGACATTAATCGATATCGAGATTACGCCAATAAAAAAAAAAAAAAAAAAAAAAAAAAAAAAAAGCCTTGAACGATTAATTAAAAACCTTTTTTTTTTTTAAATTGCTTTAACAATTAGAAAACTTTTTGAATTTATTTTTATTTATTAAATTTTTTTCTAATAAAAATAAATTATAATAAAAATATAAAGAAAGTAGTGCAATCGCAAAAAGTCGATGTTGAGATATTTTTTTTATTTTTTCATTTCACCTAAGCAAAAGTGAATCACAATCTTTTTACCGGGTAGAAAGTGAGCTTGAGGAAAAAGTACAGGTAACAATTCACCCGCTTGTGATAAAAAAAAATTTGCATTTGCGTTTTCTATGCGGGTAAGCGGGCAGGTGAATGGCCCCTTCCCCCACCATTTCATAAAATAAAATCAGAGTATCAAATCATTACCAATCAGAAATTGCTTAATAAATAAAACAGAGCGAAAAGAAAAATGACTTGCATTGTTGCAACATTCTTAATGAGAAAATAAATTAAACGTCATGATATTTATATACTTTCCTATAGACTCGTCAGGTATTTGTATTTATAATTAATTTATTTTAATGAATAATATCTGTTTATTAAAATATTATTTAAAAATATAAAATGACTCACTTTACTTTCTCTTACCCTATATATGAAATATAGAGAGAAAGTATTGAATTTCATGTCAAAAATTCTATGTCGAGATTTTGATAAAAATACATGTTTTGAAATCTTCTGTGTATCTGTCTGTGAACAAAAAAAAAATATCTCAAGAACGAAAAGAGCTAAAAGATTGAAACTCTCTATTTAATTTAGGTCCACTACTGGAGCGTAAAAATAAGTTTTTATAATAAAATCAGTCAAAGAGTACTAGTACATTTTACTAGTGTACTTTTTCAGTTAATTTTTTTTTGATTTTTTCAAAATTTACTTTGGAGCAATTTTTATTAAAATTCAAAAAGTCAATTATTTTTAGTTCCTCTTTAAAATGTATATTCTCATTTTCCCCTCAGTACCCTACTATATTTATTTGTTTCCAAGATTATTTTTCTAAATGATACTTTTCTACTTCTCCTGTGTGCCTGCTGCTTTTCTCTCTAAGTTCAGTTTCCATACAAATCGATGAATTATTTAAATCATTTTGATTTAAATAAATATTCACTGTTACAGTATATAAATACGATAAACATATGACCCAAAAAATTTCAAAGCCGTGGCTTTAGAACAGCGATAGAAGTCTCACTTTTTGTCCTAGAGATATGAGGTTCGCTTCCAGTTCGGAACGATAAAAATCTAATAAATGGAATGAAAATGACCTCGACATCGAATTTTTGACATGAATCCAATACTTTCTCTCTATATATATATTACATATATACATAGGTAAGAGAAAGTAAAATATAAAATGACTCACTTTACTTTCTCTTACCCTATATATGAAATATAGAGAGAAAGTATTGAATTTATGTCAAAAATTCGATGTCGAGATTTTGATAGAAATACATGTTTTGAGATCTTCTGTGTATCTATCTGTGAACAAAATATCTCAAGAACGAAAAGAGCTAAAAGATTGAAACTCTATATTTAATTTAGGTCCACTACTGGAGCGTAAAAATAAGTTTTTAAATAAAATCGGTCAAAGAGTACTAGTACTTTACTGGTGTACTTTTTCAGTTTTTTTTTTCGATTTTTTCAAAATTCACTCTAACACTTTTGATTAAAATTCAAAATTCAATTATTTTTTAGTTCCTCTTTAAAATGTATATTCTCATTTTCCCCTCAATACCCTACTATATTTATTTATTTTATTTCCAAGATTATTTTTCTAAATAATACTTTTCTACTTCTCCTCTCTGCCTGCTGGTTTTCTCTCTAAGTTCAGTTTCCATACAAATCGATGAATTATTTAAATCATTTTGATTTAAATAAATATTCACTGCTACAGTATATAAATACGATAAACATATGACCCAAAAAATTTCAAAGCCGTTGCTTTAGAACAGCGATAGAGGTCTCACTTTTTGTCCTAGAGATATGAGGTTCGCTTCCAGTTCGGAACCATAAAAATCTAATAAATGGAATGAAAATGACCTCAGACTAAAAATTTTTATTATTTCATTTTTCATGGTCAGAGATTCCCGATTCTGAATGAGCCTTTAGATCAGATATAAATCGATTAAACAATCGCTAAGCTAAAGATAATATTAATAATTTATTCCTTAATTGTGTAGTTCCGGGTTGACCGAGTTGGAGCTCGGTGTTTTTATTTTTCGAGAAAATTTAGGAAAAACTAAAAAAGTACATTAGAAAAATACTAGTACTCGACACATTCGAAAGACGAAAGCTAGCCTAATTTCATATTGGACCAGAAATAGTATGTAGACCCTATTTAAAATTTGAAAGAAATAGTTAAAACGAATTTCGAGAAAAATGGAAAAAACTAAAAAAGTACATCAGTAAAGTACAAATACTCGAGTTTTCACAAAGACCAGACCTAACGTAATTTGTTTTCTATGCCGGATATATATATATATTTAAAATTTTTATATATATATATATACATTTAAAATTTGAAAGAAACCTTTAAAGCGAATTTCAAGGAAAATGGAAAAAACTAAAAATAGTACATCAATAAAGTACTAGTACCCAAATTTTCTCAGAAGTGAGACCTAGTGCAATTTCATTTTCATTCCGAAAATAGTATGCATTTAAAATTTACAAAAAAAAATCGTTAGAGCCGTTTTTGAGAACTGATGTGCTTACAAATTATATTTATTTGTAAACATATTACATTGCTCGTTTAATAGTAAAAAATAAAATAAGATATGGCCTTATGTGCCGAGAGACAAAATCGATTCTAGGTTATATCAAATTAAATGCAAGAACGCTTTTTCTTCCTGAATGAAAATGTGCTCAAAATACATTATTTTTAATTGTTATAAATAAATGTAATTCAAGAACTTGACTTCCTTTTGCGTGTAAAAAATTCTTAAGAATTTTCTTACTGCATGTCGTTATTTCCTAGTTGGTTGCGCAAATCGAAACAAAATCTGCCCGAGCAAAAAGCATTCAGTTAATAAATTAACTTAATAGCCATGTGTTTGTTATTTGTTGATACATAGCTGGCGTCTGACTGACATCATCGCTAAGAAAACGAGACAGAGAAATTAAAAAAAAAATAATAATAATAAAGAAAATAAACTTCTTGATCGAAAATACGATACTTATTATTTTATAGTTAGGATACTTATCTACTACTTATCTGGTAATTATTTTTTTACTCGTCTTGAACTTAGAGAAAATATACAATTGGTTGGAGTTTGTTTCTTTGAGTCTTAACTTGCGTGTTATGAAAATATAAAACTTAACTGGTCCAGTTTGTTGATATTTTCTGCTTTTTTTTTGAAGGTCATTATCCTGATTTGATAAATTTTCAAAATTAAAGGGGATGTGAATTAATTCCATCTTTATTTAGTCGCTGTTTCTTATTGTTTGGCTATTACAGCTCTTCCTATCAAATTTTTATAATTCTTCAAAATCCTTATAAGCTTGTTTTTGTTCTGTTTTTTACGTTTTTTTTTTTTTTTTTTTTTTTATTTAGCCATTGGTAATCCGAACGCTTGAATAATCAGAACACGTCCGACAATTTATATTACCGTGACCTGACTGAATAAATTTTGGTTATCTTAATTTTATTTTGTTATTTAGAGAGTTTATTAAATTCTACCATTTCATTAAAGAATGAATAGGAAATCAAGTTTTTTTTATTTACCTAAAATTTCATTTTAAAATTGAACCCTTGGCCAAAATTACCCCGTCAATCTAAAATTGACCAAAATAGACCACCCCTGCTGTAAATTTACACCATTTAATGTAAATTATTGCCCTCGGGGCTTGGCGTAGAGCTGTGCTAACCTCGTATACCAAACGTGGCGGGTTCGGACCCCAGTCAGTCCGATGATTTTATTTAAGCCACTTGGATACCAAATGGCTTAAATAAGAATGCCTGGACCCCAAATAAATTTATATTATATAAATACGAGTATCGTTTAAAGTCTTAAATGGCCTAAGTTGCCGAAAAGACTATGTGTATGTGTGTGTGAATGAGAAAAAAGTGTGATACTTATTATGTTAATTACGATATTTTTGATTAGCCTATTTTTATTTATATAAAAAAATTCATTTATTAAACATTAAAAAAAAATCATTGCCCCTGGTTATTAGGCATCCAAACGCACATCTGAACCAGGCGAACGTACTCGTCTCTAATCAGCGACTTCGGGCCATTTGATTCACTTCTTGAAAACTAGCAAACTTATTCGACCAATAGCAAATCATTGATCTAGTAAACAAGAACTCACTAAATATTCGAGTTAAAAAATGAGTTTTTTCACATCTAACTAGCTATCTGATGTATAAAGAGTGTGAAGAAAGTCATAGTCAACTAAATTATCCGAGTGATAGTTTTTTTTTTTTTTTATTGTTGGACTTCAAGGCCATACAATTCCTCATTACAATATTTTATAATACAAAAACATAGTATAAAACATGATACAAAAACATAGTATAAAAACATTAAACAAGAATACCGAGTGATAGATAGTTAATTAAAAGTATGGGGAAATATTTATATTTTGTTACCATGGCAACCATTTCTTCTATCTCTCCTATGAAGTAAAGTGTTCTTCAGAAGATAAGAGCATCTAAAAAATAATTGATTTTTGAATTTTAATCAAAATCGTTGGAGTGAATTTTGACTAAATCGAAAAAAAACTGAAAAAGTACATCTCTAAAGTACTAGTACTTTTTGGCCGATTTTGATTAAAAGCTTATTTTCACGCTCCTGGAGGGTGTCTAACTTAAATATAAAATTTCAACCACAATTCCTTCATGCTTAAAATTGGATACAGACAGACAGACCATGTCGCGAAAACCACTTTTTTTGATTCAGCGAACTTCAAAACGTGTATATCCATCAAAATCTCGACATGAATTCAATACTCTCTCTCTATAACATATATAGAGGTAAGAGAAATTAAAAAATTTAGTGGCCATATCATTTATAAAAGCGTTCAGAATTTTAAAGCAATATTTTTTTTAAAGTAATTAATATCTAATACATGTTTGGGTTCTTTTTAACCGCAGCTAGAGCTGATAGGCGCGGCAGTTAAGTTGTATAGATATATAGAGACAGATTTTTGTTAGTTGATTGAATACCGAATTTTTTTTTTTTTATTCCACAATATTGACGACTATATCCCTCTTTCTCTCTCACTATCTAAATTCTAGTTAACATAGAATAGAGAGAAAAAGAGAGATGGGATGCTGGCAGTTGGACGTTTGACCGTCTGTTTTGGCGTGTATCTCTCCGACACGGACGAACGACTACATCAAATAGCTTCGATAATAAATTTAATCTGCCAAGTAAATCGATCCGAACAGACAAAAAGTTAATAAAAAAAAAAAAGTTCATCTCTTTTTAGATGAATAAAAGTCTTGTTAGAAATCAAAGGGATATTGTTAGTTTTCGTTTGTTCACGACCCTATCAGGGAATATGAGGGTTTTTATTTAATTTTATATTCATACTTTTAAATATATATGAAAGTAGCCAGCTATTGAGATGGTAAAATTGTAAGAAATTGTACTATGTTGCGTCTTGTAGGCTGTTCTAAAAATTAGCGTGCTCTGCTGTAGGGATTGAATTTATTATATTGTATTTAGAATACAACAATTCAATGAATACCGGGGACGTTCCACACGCTGATTGCTCGGAGTCCCCAATCCGAGCTTTAGCTGCGCTGCTGACTCGTAAAAATAGATAATATTCATCGGTTTTTATAATTCTTTGCAATTTTCAAATGCTTTCAAGTAGAAGTTCAACCATCAATCGAAATTTCCAAGGGGATGATTGGCCAAAGGATTAATTTTTTGAACTTTTGATCCCACAATTAGCTTTCCGGCTTGTCAAGCTGAAGAAAAAGGCACCAGATTATGAAACAGATATAGTGAGTTGTGAAAATTTTTTATATGATCAGGATTCGTAGGATGTTGCAGGCAGAAATTTAAAAAAAAAAAGTAAAAATAATTTTATTTTATTTTCTATTCTCCGAATTTTTGGTCACCAATCACGACCTTCATCAGGGCCAGCGGCGTAACTAGCCTTTGAGGGCGGGGGGGGGGGGGGCAAATCTCAACTGGGTCGCCGTTTTTCGTTCGAGCTTTTTTTTAGTAGGCTATACAAATCTCTATAGTTCATATGACGTGACACCTGTTAATATATTACTTCAAATTGTCTGTAGTTGTTTTCAGGCGCTAGCCCAATAAAATTCTCTTGAAATGAATTGAGAAATAATTCTTCAATTCCCTCTCCAGCACACTATTCTGCTAGCGCCTGAAAACAACTACAGACAATTCTAAGTGAGAAGTATACAAATCTCATTTGACCTTTTTTTTTTCAAGTATTCGAATTTTTCTCTGGATTTGTAAAATGAATTTATTGTGAAATTCAAAAAAAAAAAAAGCCGGAGATTTAGGTAAAAAGCCTGAAAGCCGGATGCCCTAGGGCGCCTATGTCGGTATTGAGGGGCACCCAAAGGCTTGATAAATTAAAATCACCATCAGAAAGAGTCAAGCAATCCATATACTTGCCGGCTTGCATTTTCCTCCGGCCTGTTTTGTCTTTTATTCAGTATATATGCCGATCATTAATTTTTGTTAAGCTCCTTTTATTTTATTTTATTCTATATCGGAAATCGCAAGGGCTGGGTAAATTTGTTCATTATTGGCGAATCCATCTAATAGCAGAAAATCAGCCAAATTTCCCGTTGATAATAGATTAATAATAGACTACTACTCTATAATATATCTGATTGGATGTTATATTACATAGAGATATAGGGATATTATTATTATTTGCCTTGATATTAAACTGTTCAAACCCTTATTTGGCCAAATGGTTGCCTAACCGTGAAATGCACGGCGCTTTGTAAAATGAATAAACTTGTCGTACATAATTCGGCTTGTCAATCGTTTTGCCAAATAAGGGTTGGAAACAAGACAAATAAAATTTAAATGCAATCATTTCCTATATTTTCTTTCAATAAATTATTTATATGCATGTATTAAAATTGAAGGGGTCGGGCGCAGATAGTGCTAACCCACAAATATATTGTTTTGAGATCATGCTGAGAACCAAAATGAACAACTAGTACAAACCTTTGGCTAATTGATGATCCTGATAAGTCGGATTTGTCATAACTGTGGGTTAGCACTATCTGTAGCCCACCCCCTTTAATTGTTTCCTGTTCTTATGAGCAACGACACTGCTGTGGTGTCTCAAATACCTAGGTTTAAGAAATTTTTTCGATACGATTTTGTAAATTAATTAAAAATTTTCTTGAAAAAAAAAAAATTTATGAGTAATGAAAAAATTATTTTAATTTAGAAAATTCATAAATTTTATTTATTTTTTTAAATTTACATTAAATTATTTGAAACTGGCAGGGGCGTAAATAAGAAATTTTTTTTTTTTGGGGGGGGGGGAGGGCTGAACTGAAAAATTTTTCTGCGCAAAAGTTTCCGAAATTTTTTTTTAAAGAAACTTAATTTTTTCATACGAAATTTTTTGCTGCGGGGCCAATCAAACATTTCGGGGGGGGGGGGGGCGAGTCCTGCTGATTTCTGTATATCGGTATATATGTATTTAGAAAATATTTGGGGGCCCTCAGCCCCCCCCCCCCCCCCTCTTATATACGCCCCTGAAAACTGTACAATAATTCTCTTAATTTGATGCAGAAGTGGATATTTGTCAAATTCGAAGGGTTGGAATCATATATATATATATATATATTTTTAATTATTATTTAACAAATATTTATTAAATTAATAATAATTATTTTTTTTTTTTGAATAACAAAAAAAAATAGTTCAATGATGACAAACATGTTAGTCCTAAATAAGCTTTCTGATTGACTAGAGCATCTGCGATTTGCTTTCTAAACTATAAAATTTATTTTTTCAAGTATAGAATATATAGGCCTACAATAATTTAAAATAATCCAAAATTTTTGTTTGATTGTGGGTGCGGTGTCCGTAGTAAATATATTGATTGGGTTTTTAACCCCCTAATCTGCTCACTGTTGATCCATTTGAGCAATAAGAGAAAAAGAGTGCAAGATACTATCAGTTAGTGAGAGAGAAAGAGAGAGACTGACATGAGAGGGGCACCGCCCTTTGGCTGACCTCCCAGTGAATCCCCTTTATCTATCTCTTTCTTTCTTTTGCTTTTCATCTCCTCTCATTCTATCTTTTCTTAATGTTTTCATCCTCGTACTTGTCAATCAATCAAAAAACCTTCCCTCTCTCTCCCTCACACTTAATGAGCTCAAGGAAAAGACCTTTTGATTGGCATTCTTGATATATTATTCTTATGGAAAAGAACCATTATGCAAGAAACATAACCAACCATCAAATTTACTTCCATCACGATTCTTCTTAAAAAACAAAAAACAAAAATAAATAAATTACCTCTATCCTACAATTATTTTGTAAAATAAAAGAAGGAAAATAGGACAACCTTAAAAATAAAAATCTGGTGTGACTGGCGCACAGCACACAACTTTCTCTTACCTTCGGTAATCGAAAGTTGTGTACTGTGCTTGTCACACCAGATTTTTTGTGTCGACATGTATTTAGTTTCCGACAGTAGGGTACAATTGAATTCAAGATGTAAAATTTATAAGTATGGCAAAATGTTTATATTTTGATACCATGGCAGCCATTTCTCCTATCTTTTCTATGGAGTACAAGAGTAAAGTGGTCTTCAGAAGATTTCAATCACAAAATGAGAATATACATTTTAAAGAGCAACTAAAAAATCATTGATTTTTGAATTAAAAAAAAATCGTTGGAGCAAATTTTGAGAAAATAGAAAAAAACTGAAAAAGTGCATCAGTAAAGTACTAGTACTCTTTGGTCGATTTTGTTCAAAAGCTTCGTGTCACGTCTCAGGGGGTGCCTAACTTAAATATAAAATTTCAACCTCCTAGCTCTTTTCGTTCTTGAGATATTTTGTTCACAGACAGACAGACAGACAGACACACAGACAGACAGACCATGTCGCGAAAACCACTTTTTGGATTCAGGGGACCTCAAAACGTGAAGATCCATCAAAATCTCGACATCGAATTTTTGACATGAATCCAATACTTTCTCTCTATATATATATTACATATATACATAGGTAAGAGAAAGTAAAATAGATATGTGGCCATCAAATTTTCTTTTTCACTAAAAAAAAACCACCAAATCTCATTTTGAAAAATTATAGAAATTTTATTCTATATAAATACAAATAATACAAACAATTTTTCTTTAGATGAGTATAAATAAATCAGAAGATAAAGAAAGAATGATGATGAGAAATTGGTTGGATTTTTTTTTTAAGGAAGGTCATTTTCCCACACACCGGTTTTAACCGGTGCGATGATTCAATAAGACTTCACCTTAATCTTATATCAATTGGCAAATGAACTTTATTTTTTTTTGGTCTTTTGACCACATTTTAAATAAATATAAAGCTATATTTATTTAACAGATCATTCAGAAAATTCGTAGCCTGGCAAGCTAAAAGCAAAAATATCTTTCAAATACAGTATAAATGCGGATGCACACGTAATTGCAAACTTGACAAGCATGCACAAATTCCCTTCAGCACCATAAGGCACAAACGTGCTTGTGCAAGCAACAGCTTATGCCGAAAATTAACCTAAAACAAAAGGTTATTTATTCGACGATAACAAGAAATACTCACTTGCTTTAAACAGAGACATAATAAATATTAATATTTAAATCGAAATATTAAATTAATTAATATATAGACTATTAAATAAAAATCAAATATCAAGACGACTATAAAATAGGGGACGTGCCTATAGAGTTTGCTTACTCAAATATGTATGTCCATCAAGCGGCTTGCACAATTAAAATGCTTGCGCAAAATTCTCCTATAGACGTAGCGTTTGCTTGAAAAGTTTGCCTTTACGTGTGTAGCCAGCCGCCTTAATGGTAAAATATATTCAATCAACGTATTTTAGAGCAAAACACATCTCTCTGAACTATCCTATTTGGCAGATAGATTAATATATGGTGTGTTCACATAAAGGACGGCCATTCCCAACACAGATATATATATATGTCAGGCTGCCAACTTTCTAAATAATACAATATTCTTCTGTAATAAAATGATGAAATGACATTTGAAATAATAAATCTATATCTTGAAAGAAACTCTCACTATTAATTAAATCTAGAATTCGTTAATTGTTGATGATGTTATTCCAATTGTTGTCACGGATCGTTAAAACAAAAACCTATTTATTTTCTTCTCATCTCATCTCTAAATGCAAATTTCTAATTAGAAAGTTAAATTATTCAATTATTTTTATTTTTTTTTAATTCCAATGCCATTTTCATAATTATTGAATTATAAATTGATGCAATTTTTGTCCTGCATATATTTATATAAATATTTTTTTAATATTCCTCATTAATATAAATAAATTTATTATTCAATTCCATCATTAAAAAAAAAAGGAGATTAAAACATTTTTATTTTACACTGAAAAAAAAAACCTTGTAAATTCAATGGAAATCCCTTCAATTCATTCCGAAACCGTAATGAAAATGCGTCAATGAGGTTTCTCGTCAATTCAATGGGATACCTTGTTAAAACGAAATTGAAGGTGCATCTTATAATTTCAAAAGGTTTTCCTGTTGAAAAAACTGACACGATTTCCTTTAAATTTAAAAGGAAATTTTGTTAAAACGAAGTTGACCGTATTTACCGTAAATTTTAAAGGAATTTTTGTTGAAACGAAATTGACAGGATTTCCTGTAAATTTTAAAGGAAATTTTGTTGAAACCAAATTGACAGGATTTCCTGTAATTTTTAAAGGATATTTTGTCAAAACTAAATTTACTGGATTTCTTGTAATTTTAAAATGATTTTTCATTTAATTTTAAATTGAATTTATTTCAATCTGCTACAGCTACACTCGACGGAACACAGGTTTTTGGCGTGTTGATTAATTTAAGAGATTTTTTAATTATTTATTTTAAATATATTTTTAATTTTTCTCAGGTCAAAGATATGCATTATTGTTTTACGAATGACATGAGAAAAATCAAACATATATTTAAAAAATAATTAAAAAATTTTTTAATTAATCAACACGCCAAAATCCTGTGTTCCGACGAGCTGTGGCAGATTGAAATAAATTCAAGTTACAATGATTTTTTTGTCAAAAACAATTTGACAGGATTTCTTATAATTTTAAAAGGATTCTTTGTATAAAGGAAATTATGTAAAAAAATCAAATTTACAAAATTATAACAAAAAAAATGTTTTTTTATTTTACGAGTTAATTACAAAAAAATTACAATTCAGTTGTAATGTACACCAAACTTATATAAATAAATACTTTTGAAATGAATTATCAAGATGTCTTATTTTATAAATAGGCCTATTAATAAGTTTTGAAACATATTAAAATATCAAAAATATGTATTTATTTTTAGATAATATGAAAAAAAAAAATAGAAATGTCATTTTCAGAACCATAGGATGAATTGTTCATTTGTAGATGCTGAATCTTCGATTTTGTATTCTGAAAAAAAAAAAAGTTTGTTTTTTAATTCTACCAAAATTTGTTTATATTCTAAATTTTTAACTTGTTGAGGTCGGCCTGATCAAGAGAGCGAGAAGCCCTCTTGGGCTAAGGTATTGTATTCGGTTCTTTTGTCTCGTGAAAATAAGGAATTTTATCTGAAAGAACCCTTTTCCCACTAATGTCAATGGCCGATAGCCTAAAACGTATGCAAGAGTTTTTTATTCAAAAAAAATAATTTGTATAAACATTAGATAGATAATATTTTGAAACATTTCACCTTTTGTTTTATAACATTATATTTACCTTTTAATGTATGAAACAGACCTTCTAAATCCCACTCAATTAGAATGTGATATAATTATAAATAGTCTTCATTGAAGTCCTGCAAGTCAAGCACAAAATTTATTATAAATAATATATTAAAAGAAAATCATAATATATTTTGTAGACGTACCTTGGTTTTTTGCCATAATATGTAAGAAAAAAACAGGACACAAAGAAAATTTTGTTAGACGTGCCGTGAATAAAAAAAAAAAGTACAAATATTTTTCAAAATTAAAAAAGTATATATGATAGAAGATATCAACTCGGATTTCAAATATTCAAAGAATGAATCTGGAAAAGAAATGCTGCCTAGTCAACTCAAGCTAGTCATACTGTCTGCTAAGAGAGAATGACGAGCTTTGAGTTAGAGTAAGCAATGGGTAGGTAGGTAGGTAGGGAGGGAGTTGCCTTTTTCTCAGGTAAAATAAGAATTTAAAGGTTTTTACTGTCAAATTTAAAGGAAACCTTGTCAATTTTACAGGATTTCTTTTTGAATTAGAACTCGATGAAATTTCCTGTAAAAATAAAAGGAAATTTTTTCATTTTTACGGTATGAGTTTGTCATATAGAACTTGAGGCGATTTCTTGTAAAAATGAAAGGAAAATTTGTTAATTTTATGGGAAGGTTTGTTGAAAATTTTTAAAGGGATTTCACTTTAAATTTACAAGGTCGGTTTTTTTTCAGTGTACGCTTTAATGTTATTTAATTTTAATAGATAAGTTATTGATTTTGGCCAAATGGAAATTTTGCCATTGTTGGGCATCCGGGGCCAAAGTATTAAAAAAAAAAGTTGTTGATTTACCATTCAAAAATAAAATTTAGAATATTTAAAAAATTTTAAAAAATCTAGTTTATCAGTCAAGGATTCGTAAACATTCGTCCCTTTTTTTTGTATAAAAACAAGAAAAAAAGTCATTGCCATTGGTTTTGTTTACAATTGTGCAAATGAAATGCCATTTATCTCACAATGCTGGGCCGGATCTAGGGGGGGGGGGCAGTGGGTGCGTGTGCCCCGGGCGGCAGATATCAGGGGCGGCAATTAAAGAAAGATTTACTAAAAAGAAGGTAAAATGATATGAATTTTGTATAGATAATTTTAAGGAGGGAGCGGCAAATTAAATTTTGCCCTCCCTTAAAAATCTTCTAGTTCCGGCCCTGTCACAATGTCAGATTTATGTTATTTGCGCTTGATTCCTTCATGTATAACATCGTCCAAATAAGAAAAATAAAATTTCATTATTTGAAGTTTTTATTCTTTATTGTGAGGTCCAGTTTTGACAAGTTATTATCACTTTAAACATCAAATTTGAAGATAATTTTGTCCAGTTTTGAATTTAAAAAACCTAATATTTTTCGTTTTAAAATGAGATTCACTTTGAAAATAAATAACAATCGATTATTTTGCACAGCCAGTGAGGAGTTCTCTTCCCGTTCCAAGCGACAAAAATTCATTTCAATTGAATTGGATACAAATCAATTGAAATAAATAGGGACGGGGTCTAAATGACCTCAAATGCAGATTAAGACCTTAAATGAAAAAAATAAATAAATAAAAAAGATGAACTGACTGCTCTCTTCATATTCTCTGAATAAAGAGAAGAATTAATTATTATTAATAATATAAATAGATTTAATATTATTGTTTATTAAAAAAAATAGTTTTGACCTATATTCTCTAAATAGAATCTATTATAAAATAAATTTAAAAAATAGTAGGCTACAAGAACGTTATTTTTATTCGCTCTAACAGAAAATGTAAACATATGGTGTCCATTAAATCTCCATATGCTATAATTTTATCAAAGAACATATTTCTTATAATAATTTTTTTTTTATTTATTATCATTAATTATCAAACTACTTTGAATACATTTTTCTTTAAAAGGTCAATCCGCCTTAGGGGAAAAAAACAAAAAAAAATAAAATAAAAATTAGTAAATTTCGTAATGAATAAAAGTGCAAAAAATTTGCTAATTTTTCTTTTAAGAAATCTAATACCTTTCTAAATCGAATAGGAATGGAGAGAGGAATCAGGGGCGTATATAGAAATTTTTTCTCCGGGGAGGAGGCCCGAACTCTAAATTTTTTTTTTACGAAACTAATTTTTCACGCAGGATGGCAACATTTTAATTTTTAAAAATTATATCTTAACTTTTTTAGACCTAAAACATGCTTCAAACCTTAAATACCTCAATCGTCCCAGGTTTCTCCTACGTGAAAGTAAAATATAACGTCAAGTATGTAAATGCAATTATTTAGATTTTTATTGTGGTGGGTTTTATCTTTTTTGGATAATTTTTATAATAAACAGGATCAAGGTAACGCAACCTTGAACTTAGAATTTTTAACTCACCTTCACCATTCGATTCTTAATAAATGTTTTTGTATAATTTAGCAAACATATTTGTTTGCTCTGTCACCATGCTCTTTTCAAACATAATCATTATACAAATTACATGCCAGATATTTTATCTTAAAGAAATGTCAAAGACATTGACATTTTATTTTATGTCTTATTTTAAATTTTGTTTTAATTAACATTTAGAATAAAACTTTTTTTTTATTAATAATTAATAGCTACCAATTAATATACATTATATATCTACAAAAAAAATGATATTAATTGTATCTTATTGTCATTTACAGGGCCGGTGACGGTGCCGATGGTGTCGACGAATCAGTCGCCGCCGATAGCGATGCCGGTGCAGGTGCCGCACGGACATGTCGTGCAACAGATCGTCGACGAGAACGGCACTCTACGCCATGTGATCCTCTCCCCTCAGCCCTACTGCCCAGCTACCGCGCATTATGTGAGTGTTATCTCAGATTCTCAATAATTCCGTTTTCTGATAGGATCAATAATGTTAGATTAAAAAAAAAAAGGAAGTAGAATTCATTATATATTATAATAGAAATTAATATAGAATCTTACTATATACTATTAAACGTTCAATATACGTTTGTTTATATCTAAGCACATCGGTTCTCTTAAACGCTACTAAGGATTTTTTTTAAATTTTAGATATATAGGCCTACTATTTCCGGTACTAATATGAAATTTCACTAGGTCTCGTCTTTAGGAAGATTTGGGGACTAGTATTTCTCGACATTCACTTTAACAATTTATTTCAAATTTTAAATATTTCCTATTTTCGGTATACAAAACAATTTTGAGAACTCGTCTTTGGGAAATTTCGTGTACTAATACTTTACTGATTTAACACCATTACGGGTAGTTCCATTTTTTATTTTAAACAAGTGGTAAAACCCGCCGAAGGCGGGCGGCCACGCCCCCTAGACCCCCATGCTCGCCTCGGTTAACAAATACATCAAATTTATTCTTGTTCACTGAACATTTTAAATTTCCCTCTCTGACTCACCTTCCTATAACTCTGGCCAATCAGCGAGAGAACAGGTACATACACACAGAGACAGGAAGTCAGTGGCTAGCGCTTTATAAATAGTAATGATTATAATATATCCCGATGGCTACCGGAGGACTTTTCACAAGCTTGTTTTTTCGGAGCCACCCATCCGAAATTCAACCTTGCTTTTGACATTGACTATCAGCAACCATCTTTGTAACTGTTGCTCTACTCGTTTGCCATATCATTCTTCAATTTTATTCAAATATCTTTTGTTTTATTTTAGTTTAGTTGATTTTTAGGCATCTCAATGAATTGAAGTCCTAACAAAAAATTAGATGGTCTTGTTTTATTTACGTCTGAAAAATCAAACAAAGATCTTTGGGGCGACATTAAAGTATTACGTGAATATTATAGGAAAAAAGGAGTTATTATTTAGTATAACAAACCATGATTAATTCAAATAAAGAACATTTATTTTTAATAAGTGAAAGTAATATAAATTATCTAAAGCAGAATTTGCCAATCTTTTTTAATCCTTTTATATTCTATTTCATTAAATTTTATCAATTTTATTTATTTTGTGCGTGAATGACTTCTTTCCGCGATTGGTTTTTTTATTTCATTTCACATACTCCTAAATGATTCATCAATTAGTCAAAGGAAATCGCATACCTCAAACTGTTAACTACTGACCTAAGTTCTTTGATTAAAAGCTGATATAGAATTTTGTTTCAAATATTTCGACCGCAATCTTATTTACTGACTCACAATTATAAATACTCACAATAATATAATTTCTCAAATACGTCATATTACTCAAGATCATAAATGTTTGTCTAAATCTATATTTTGAAGGAAATTCGTTGAAATCCTGTTTAAAATAATCTTGCAAGCTAGACATATCCCCGTTGTATAATAATAGTTTTCTCAGATATTCGAATAAATCACATCACTCTATGAGCCTGACTTTTATTTTACCATAGAGATACAATCTTTTTGGCAACTATCAACATTACCAAAGTATAAACTACTATTTTTAAAATAAAACATTTCTTTAATATATTTTGTGGATATATTTTTACTTTTTTTGCTAGTGGATCAAGTGACTCCTAGCCCTGAGAAATTGAAACCGATCTCCAGCCTATTCTTTTGCTAACAGACACTTGATCACACCAGCAAAAATCTTAAGAATTTTTTAAAACCCTTTTAGACTACAGAGGCCATTTGGGGTTGAAATACATATATACAAATACAATGTACCGATGATTGCCGGGGGACGTGCCACACGCTAATAATCCAAAGAATTAAAAGATATAAATTGAATAAGTGTGTATAATAACTTGGAATCACAGATTAGGAAGAGGAGAAACAGATTTTTATTCTCTCTCACCATATCAATTTATTTTTTGCCATCTTTCTTTGTAGGTAGAATTAGAATACTCAATAGAGCGAGCAGCTAAATATAATTTCATTTATTTCCCCTCAGAGCTCAGACGTTTTGGCCTTGTTTAGGGTCATCTTCAGAGCTACTAACAGAACACTTATATAGGACTCACACAAAATCAGTCACATTAATTCAATTTGTATTAAAGTGACTGATTTTGTGTGAGACCTTTATAATTGTTCTGTTAATAGCTCTGAAGATGGCCCTAAACAGGATCGAAACGTAGTTCTGAGGGGAAATAAATGAAATTATATTTAGCTGCTCTCTCTTTGATTTCTAATTCTACCTACAAATTATACAATAAGCTATAAAAAAAAAAAATAAAACTCTAAAATTCTGAGAGAGGTTGTCTCAAAATTTTAAAATATCTAAAATTTCGAGCGCATGGACTACGAGTCTGGTATATCATATAGACCTACTGATAAAAAAGGAACCATGCGCTCAAAATTTTATATAATATTTATAATCTTATCCAAAGCATTGGCTGTGATATTTAGTAGATAATTGTGAACAGGAGCAGTCAAAGATTTAAATAGACTCTGAATGCTGATTCTACACACCGGAGTCGTTTCAGTTCTTGTATTTAAGGCCATATTATCTAATCTAAGGGCTGAAGATGACTTTTAAATAAAAGAAGTCTCCAGTGAATCAGCATTCAGATTTTATTTATTGGCTGCTCCTGTCCACAATAATCCACTCTATATATACCTTAATCTCACAGACACTACTTAGGTAGAATAAGATTATAAAATATTGTAGAAAACTCCTCCTATGATTAGAACCAAAAATCAGAGTATTTATTGGCTGCTCCTGCCTACAATTATCCACACTAAATATTTTATAATTTTGTGACAACCTCTCTCAGAATTTCCATATCGCCTGCTCCGAATCATAGTGGCGAAATTCGACAATTATAGTCGTTTGAAAGTTTTATAAATATATACTTTAAATAGCCGGGCAATAAATGAATAGCCCAGAATCAATAGCAAAGAATGGAAATATATTTTCGCTACTTAGGTACTCAAAAATTGGATTTTCGGACTTCCGCCACTATGATTCTCAGCAGGCGATATATGCACTGAAGATGATCCCTGTAGAGGGACCAATATATTTGAACAATTCTGTATACCAGTATGTGTATTTGTATATTGTCTAATTTGTCTAAACTTTGTGAACTAAGAAAAATTTCATTTCCGAGTCACACACGCCGATCGTGTATAGGCCTATAGGCCTACATACCAACTTGAATTTTCCTCTCGCTAAAAAGGGTGTGTGTGAAATTCTTTTTCAATACTAAAGAATAAAACCCCGCCCAAAAAAGAGAAGCTTCCTGCTCAATTGTTAGTTCAAATATTCCGTATTACTGGAAAAAAATAAATAAATAAACGAAACGACAACAGTTATTTCTTTCACTCATTGAATAAACAAATAAAAAGGGAAAAAATAAATAAATCTTTAAATAGACGATTGAAAATTTGACAAATAAAATCTCTCCACCTCCCTATGGAGATGAGAGAGAGATTCATCTCGATTGATTGGCATTCAACAGAGAGACTAAGAGAGTTGTTTATTTATTTTCCAAGGACTCTTAGCCTGGCGACTATAGATAAATGCACACATTGCAGCTTCCTTCTTCCTTTAATTAAAATAATCTAATATTAATAATTATTTCTTGGTTCATTAAAAAAGATCCATCGCTCTCTTATATTCTCAATGACTATCATAAAGGATTTTAAAATTATGTATTTGTTACTTTTTGCCTGCTGGATGATAGGCAACCCAATTAACCAACTCACTAATAAATTAGACATTTGAAAAAATGTGTAATATTTTTAGGGTAATCCAAAATTTTTACTAACATATTAAAGCCTTCGGGCTTGGTGTAGTTGTTATCGCGCTTTCCTTGTATAGCAAGGGTCGAGGGTTCGGACTCCAGGGAGTTCAATGATTTTATTAAGCCTTTTGAATACCAAATGGCATAAATAAGAATGCCTGGACCCCCAATAAATATATATTAATAAATTACGAGTATCGTTTAAGTCTTAAATGGCCTAAGTTGCCGAAAAGAGTGTGTAGTGTGTGTGAATGAGAAAAAAGTGTGATACTTATTATGTTAATTACGATATTTTTGATTAGTTATTTTTATTTATATAAAAAAATATTTATTAAACATTTAAAAAAAATCATTGCCCCTGGTTATTAGGCATCCAAACGCATCTGAACAGGAACTACTCTCTCTAATCAGCGACTCGGGCCATTAGATTCATTGAAAACACAAACTATGACCAAACAAACCTAATTTGCCGAAAAGACTCTGTGTATGTGTATGTGAATGGGAAAAAGTGTGTGGGCTAAATATAAAGAAGTATCTTGAATAATATTCATACCTAGGGTTAGATTACCATGATTTATTGAGGCCAAACACTTCAGGGGATATAGAGGATATGAAAATTTTTGAAAATTAGGCATTGAAATTTGCGTTTTTAGCTATCCTGAGACATGAAAAATTTATAATTTTTTTGTTTAGTTTTAAAATATCAAATAAAACTTTTGAATTTTTGTCTATCTAAAGGGGGGGGGGGGCGGGGGCTCTCGAACCAATAAAAATAGAATTTGACCAAATTTTAGGGTTTTTATTTTTGTTATGTTGGTACGGTGTAAATACATCGTTTGGTATCCATTCGAAACAATAAAAATAGAATTTGACCAAATTTTATAAAATTTAAGGGTTTTTTTATTTGTGTTATGTTGGTACAATGTAAATACATCGTTTGGTTTCCATTCCAAATGATAATCATAAGTTTTGACCAAATTTTATAAAATTTTATAATTTTTATTTTTGTTATTTTGGTACGATGTAAATACATCATTTGGTTTCCATTCCAAACAATAAAAATAGGATTTGATCAAATTTTAGGGTTTTTATTTTTGTTATGTTGGTAGCACTTATTCTTATCACGTTAATCTATTTCTATCTGTATGGATCTATCCTACAAAACTTTATTCCATTAGGGATGAAAATTACTAATATTAATAGATTTGTTCATATATGACGTCACTGGGTGCAAAATAGTCAGAATTGACTTTTCGCCATGTTAAAGAGAGAACAAATTTGAAATTTTGATGTCCTCTCAAAAAGTCACTTTTACTTCAAAATGAAATTTTTAATCAAAGGTATCGGGTTTTCGGTAGTATCTATCTCATCCAAAAACATCGGGATCCAGGCCAGGACCCCGCCTCGCATTATTTTGCCCAGAGTCGAGGTGAAATCAAAAAAATGCGGCTCGCTTTTCTGAGTTATATAAAAGCGAGGATATATGAAACAAATAAAATTCTGTAGGGGTTTTATTTAAGTGAAAATATTTCCTTCTTTTATATAACTCGCCCCTTTTTGCATCTCCGTTGTTTTTGGATTCTCAATTAAAATTCAAAAATAAATTATTTTTTAGATACTCTTTAAAATGTATATTCTCATTTTGCTCTCACACTTGATTGAAGACTACTTTACTCTTGTAACATGTTACTTCAGAGGAAAGATAGGAGAAATGGTTGCCATGGCAACAAAATATAAATATTTTCCCAGGTTTACATCTTGAATTTCAATATGGGCCCTCGGGGCTTGGTGTAGAGGTTAGCGTGCCTCGTATACCAAACGTTGGGGTTTGACCCCACTAATTTTTTAACCATTGGATACCAAATGGCTTAAATAAGAATGCCTGGACCCCATATATGTATATTAAATCAATAACGGTTATCGTAAATGTCTTAAATGGCCTGAGTTGCCGAAAAGACAGTGTGAGTGTGGTAAAAAAAAATATATCGGCGGAAACTAAATATATCTCGACACCAAAAAATCTGGTGTGAAAGCACAGAACACAACTTTCGATTATCGAAGGTAAGAGAAAGTTGTGTGCTGTGCGACCAGCCACACCAGATTTTTTGTTATCTTTTAATCTCAAAAAAAAATTCTAGAATCATAGATTGAATTAAGAGGAGACTTAAAACGTTTTGTCAAAATTACTAAAACTGCTTAATTCTTATTTAAAATTGTTATTAATTAAAATAAGAGAAAATGGTGATGCTATTTTCAGTTTTTCATTTATCGCGGGGGGGGGGGGGGGGGGGGGGGGAACTATAAGCAGAATTAGAGAATATTAAGTGGGAGCCCGCCCCTCCATTCCTTTACTTTTTTTCAAAATTATTATAATTCATTATCAATCTCTCTCCCCTCCTCTCTCTCTCTCTCCTCTCTTACCCCCTCTCTGCCCACAATTTCTCCTCTTTCTTAATTAGCCAATCAGAGGGGTTGATTTCTTAGGCGCCATAATTCGCCTGCTCTATAGGGCAGCTGCGATGCCCTGCCACCTCAGTAGAGAGGAGACCTTTGACTAGTGTTAATCCACGCCACTTTTCCTAAGAAAACCGACGCCTCTCTCAGTTTATAGGCAGCCATGGTGGCGGCTGGTCACCAAGCTCCTGCTCTCCTCATTTCTCAAAGCTTTTCTCTAGGTATTTCAATTGAAAATTATTTTTTATTGATTAATTATACTCTTTAATGGCTAAATATTTATAATTAATATTAAAATTTAAGAATATATCAATATGAGGGAGGAACCTTATATGAATGCATGCAATTAATCCTCCCTTGCTTTTTATATTCGGGATTCGCTTCTTAGAGCGAAAATCTTTCGTATACTATTAAAATATTTATATATGCCATACACTGAGGTTATCATCTTTACTCTATTATTAATATTGTTTTGTTAATAAACCCTTTATATATATTAAATGAAAAATGTTATCCAATGATTAAGGAAAGGTGGGGGTCTAGCAAATCTTGCTATCTACCTCTGGCAGGCTTTCCGTCTAGTCAAATATTATTTTGCTCAAACTAAAGAAATTTAGCCAAAAGGAAGTGATTTTGCAAATATTCAGAATCATATACTGTTCTACTTATAAACCCATCCAAACCTGTCTATACTTGTCCATTTACTTTTTTATATTATATATATATATATATAAATGCTTAATAGTTATCTACACCGTCACAAACACAATCATACCAAACGCCAATTCTATTTTAAAATTTTTATTTAAACTTTTTAATGCGAGATTTATTTTTCTTTTAATGGTGGGTCTGTATCACATAATTAATATTTACTTAACATATGTTATCGTTTAAATCCTATATGGTCCATGTTGTGGATAAGACCTAATCGAAGGTCTTGCAGTTACCTATCTTAATTTATCTGTATAACCAGCCGCGGCGCCACCCTTCGGCGGGCTTCACCCCCTGGACTCTTTGCCAGCTGGCTCGGGTCCGCATACGACGGACCCTTGCCTTTTCTTAATTATGAGAAGCTTCACGTCTAGACAGGGGGCTTCGCCCCTGGACTCCCCTCGGCTGGCTCGGGTTCACTTGCTTATCATTACTATTCTTATACAGTACCTGCTTATGGATTTGTTTACATTCATAGAATACACAAATGGAAAGCAGGGCCGGAACTAGGAGATTTTTTAAGGGGGGCAAAATTTAATTTGCCGCCCCCTCCTTGAAATTTTCCCTGATCTCAAAAATTTTTCTGCGAATTTTTTTTTTTTTTTTCGCTGAATCAAATTTTCCCGTCCGAAAAAATATTTTACCTTTTTTTTAGAGAAGCAAAATTTACCGCCCCTGATATCTGCCGCCCGGGGCACGTGCACCCACTGCCCCCCCCCTAGATCCGGCCCTGATGGAAAGAATACATAGATATTTCTCTATACATTTCCTATGGGAGAAATCGTAACTTTATTAATTAATAGCTCAAAAAGTTATAGGAATTTCGGGATGAAAATAATTTTCCTATAATCCCTAGAAGGTCCTCTTTAAGCATATAAAATTTTGTTTCAAAATTCCAACGGGAAGCTGTCCAATTAGAGCTGTCACAGACGGACAGACAGACAGACGGACACTCCGCAATTATATATATATGATAGATATTTTTATTTACTAATTTTAAGTTTTATAAGAGTTTCGTTAAAAGTTTTTAAATATAAAAGAATATTTAAAAAAAATTCTTACTCACTAATTCTTTAATTCAATTTATTGGAATTTTTTTTGGCATCGAAGTTTATTTTAACTTCTTTCCTTTTCTAATTTTCGATATTTTTTTTTTTTTTTTCAAAAATAAAAAAGAGAAAGACGAAGCCAAAGTTGAGAGATAGGAAAGAACAGAGTGAATGGTATAAAAAAAAAATCTATTTTCAATAATAAATCCATTAAATTTTTTCTCTTTAAATAACATATCAGACACGAGAAAAGCAATATATTGCGATTAAATTTATTTAATTTAATAAACTATTAATTATATTCATATTATTGGGTTTAGCCAAGTCAATTTGTATTAACCCACTCAAAAGTATTGATAGATGAACATGTAATTGTATTTTTTAGTTCGCTTAAGCGCCTGAGAGAATAGGCAACTGTTCATCTTTCCATGTGCTCAATTATTTATTTAGGCCTATACAAAACTGTTCCAAATCAGCGATAAGTGGAGTTGATATTATAAATTACAATACAGTTTTTTTATCTTTGACTCTCCATTTAAATAAAAAAAATTGGGACTTGGTCTAAATGGCCTCAGATGCCGAAAAAGCCATTAACTTAAAAAAACCTTTATCTCATATCTTATCTTGCATAATAATATATGCTATTAAGGGAATTATCCATATTTTTTTATTTTTCTCCGCATTGATTTAGAATGCATCAAAACTAAAAGGGATCTCCCGAAATCGGTGGTCAGACTCTCCCATTTATCTGTTATTCTCCATTGAATATTGAAATTAAAAAAAAAAAATAAAAAATAAATATATATATATATACGTTTCATAAGAAAATTCATACAATTCAATATTTATTAATTCAGTGGTCCAACGGTTAGGGCACACCGAGTACAAATTTGTGGATCCGTGGTTCGACTCCCGGAGGTACCCTAACTTTTGTCGGTTATTTGAATTAATAAATTTAAAAAAAAAATCTTTCTCTATTTTATAATAAATTTTAAAATTTTGAATTAAAATTAACCCGGAATGGCCTCATAACTCGAAGGATAATAATAAAATATATAAATATATCATGTATGTCCACTGCATACTAAAACAATGCGGTTGTCCTCACTTGTATTTGAGTCACATAATTAAAGAAAAGAATAAATTAGACTAACTGAATGTATGTATAATAAAAATAGGCGATGTAGTTGCTATATGCCTATTTCCTAGAAGAGAAGGAGCTAATATGACTGTATGTCTTCAAGACGTGGAGATTTTCAACTGCAAAATCCCTATTTAAACAAAAAAAATTTGCTTTGGCTGATTATTTTACCTAAAGGTCATAAAAGATGTCAAAATTTTGTCTGTATTACTATATCAATAACTATTTTTTTTTTTTTTTTACTATCAAATGGGACAAAATATAAAACAATAAATGAAAAGCGAAACCTCTTAAAAGAAAAGTCTAATCCCTCCTATCGAATTGACCGATGATTTCAAAAATAGAGTAGAACCTCGCTTAACGAGCACCTTTCATAACGAGTAATTCGCATAACGAGCAAAACAAATTGTAAAAGAATGACTCGCTTAACAAGCGCATAACGAGTACAAAGCCCATATATATATATATATATATATATATATATATATATATATATATTTGGGGTCCAGGCATTCTTATTTAAGCCAAATGGCTTAAATAAAATCATTGGGTCCGAACCCGCGACTCTTGGTATAGAAGGCCATCATGCTAACCCCTACACTAAGCCCGAGGGCATAATTTGGTTTTATATTAAATATTTACGTATTAAATAAATAGGGACGGGGTCTAAATGGCCTTTGATGTCGAAAAAGACCTTAATTAAATAAAACAAAAATAACAAATTTTCCATTATTAATAATTAATTTACTATATAGGCCTAATCTTATATTTTTTACTTTCTCTTACCTATGTATATATGTAATATATATATATAGAGAGAAAGTATTGGATTCATGTCAAAAATTCGATGTCGAGATTTTGATGGATCTTCACGTTTTGAGGTCCCCTGAATCCAAAAAAGTGGTTTTCGCGACATGGTCTGTCTGTGGATGTGTGGGTGTGTGGGTGGGTGTGTGTGTGTTCAATTTTAAGCATGAAGGAATTGAGCTATGAGATTGAAATTTTATATTTAAGTTAAACACCCCCGGGACCGGAAAAATAAGCTTTTAATCAAAATCGGCCAAGAGTACTAGTACTTTACTGATGTACTTTTTCAGTTTTTTTCGATTTTCTCAAAATTCGCTCTAACGATTTTGATTAAAATTCAAAAATCAATTATTTTTTAGATGCTCTTTCAAATGTATATTCTCGTTTTGCCCTCAAAATTGTTTGAGACACTTTACTCTTGTGCTTCATAGGAAAGATAGGAGAAATGGTTGCCATGGTAACAAAATATAAATATTTTCCCATACTTATCAATTTTACATCTGAATTCAAATATTCCCTACTGCCGGGAACTAAATACATGTCGACACAAAAAATCTGGTGTGACAAGCACAGTACACAACTTTCGATTACCGAAGGTAAGAGAAAGTTGTGTGCTGTGCGCCAGTCACACCAGATTTTTTATACTATATTTAGAAAACTATTTTACAATATTTATATATGCTTAACTGTTAGTTATAATTAACAATAAAAAATAAAAATAAAAAATTAATTATTAGAGACATGATGAAATAAACTCTATAACATAAATTTAGACCTTCTGGTTCCAGTAGCATCTCAGTAGTGTCCCTGGTGATCGCACATTTTCTCAAACTTGTGATATATTGTGTTATATAGGGCCTATACATGAATAAAAATTAATTGAATTAATTATTAGGAAGATAATCAGGAAATAGATGAAGATGATTCACTCTCCACAACAATATATGTAACTAATTAAACGATATACATTACATTTTGTGAGTATTTTTTCGACATCGTATTTTACATTAATTTATATGAGAAAAATTGTTTCGCATAACGAGTATTTCGCTTTACGAATTTGATTCTTGAACGAATTATGCTGGTTAAGCGAGGTTCCTATTCATATGCTGAAGAATGTATAACATCCGTGATCCTGGTTCATATCTACTAAATATTGATAGTGTGAAGGCTTCGAATATTATGTCGAGAGTAAACATGACTTCCCTACAAATTAAATACACAATACTCTCATGTCATATTCTATACTCCCGTGATTAACTCTAATTAAAAAAACCGAGGGGAAGTTTTGCAGTTTCTTTGGTTAATTTTTAAATAACTTTTTTCTTAGAGAATCTTTTATTAAATAATTACTCTTTTTTTAAGTAGATTTTTCTTTTAGAAATGTTTACCTGCTTGGGGCCCATTTTGTGTAAGATAGCGGATTACAACATTCCAGGCACGGAAATGCTTTTTGGAAAAAGCACTCTCATTAGACCCGAATGGGGTAGATGGGATGAGGGTTGCTTCTCAAATACAAAGGCATCCATCCGCCCCCGCAGGGAAGCATTGATAAGAGCCCCTAGCGTAAACAACGCCCTTTTTCATTTCATTCATCAAAGGGAAACACAAGTATTTTCCAATTTTAAAATTGATATAAATATTACTATTCTTAAAGAAGAATATTCTACTCTTGAAAAAAAAATAATGAATTTAATTAATAAAAAGAAAAAAAATGAAGTAATTATTTGGTGATAAAAAAAGAAAGGAAGGGAGCAATTAATTTACTCTACAGGTTGTTACTCCAGTCACCTGTGACGTCAACAAAAGCAAACAATTTTATAATGATACAAACTGGAACCCCTACAAGGAATAAAAAGAACCCTTTATTTACCCTTTACGATATCATCCCTTTTATTAAATTTTAAAAACGTATAAATATCTGATAAAAGAGACATTAAAATTTTATAAACAAGGAGAAACGACATCAGGTTTGATAGAATAGGGTGAAAGACTATCATAAACAGTTATAAGACATGCCCGCCTTAGCGCAGGTAACTTTCCATTGACGAGCTCCCCTAAAAACAATAAATATTGTATATTTCATTACCAAAAAGCATTTAAGAATTTGTATACGTAATATACAAAGAGTTTAATTCGCTTTTATTTTCTTAAACCTAGACAAGTCAAAGGATCAACTCACTAATGGATATTTCGATTAAATGCACATAACAGTTAACCTCTTATTTAGTGTAGTTTAAGGGTAGTTTTGGTCATCATTTTTATCTTTTTTCTAAAAATCGGTTTCATTATTTACCATCGGTAATCGAAAGTTGTGTTCTGTGCTTGACACACCAGTTTTTTGTTGTGTCGAGATGTATTTAGTTTCCGCTGATATATTAAAATTCAAGATGTAAAATTTATAAACAGGGGTAAATAAAAAAGAAAAAAAAGTCATGAGGGGAAAAATGGAAATTTTACCAGAAAAAAAAGGTATAATCGATTATTTTTTTTCATAATCGATCACCCCTGATAGGGACTAGAAAAAGCTCAGGAAAATCATCATCACTTAAAATTCGTGATTTCAAATAGGCGAAATGAAAAAAATTATTAGCTTTTGGTTATATATTCGAGCTGTTTATTAGAAATTCATTTAGGAAATTATTTTATAGCAAGGAATGAAGAAAAAAGCAATTGCAGCTATATTTATTTAATTTATTAAGGCACTACAAGCCGACCTTTCGATCAGATTTACGACCATCTTTAGAACTGAAATGTGTCAATGGCTCTTTTCTTCATTCTTTACTACAAGATCTACTCATCTATCCACCTCACTCTAATAGAAATTATAATATTTGTCGTTTTGACATTTAGACTTACTTAAATACGATATTTCAACCTCATAGCTCAATTCCTTCATGGTTTAAATTGAGCGCATACACAGGTCTATTCTCTAAAAAAAGACGTTAAAATTTAAAATAAACAAATGGGTGTTAAAAAGTAATTTAAAAACAATCAGCATTAAAAAAATGCTCTTCTCTAAACAAAGTTTTAACAGCGACGTTAACATGTTGCTTTTAGTTCAAAGCTATCAAAATCATAACCTCACTTTTTAGGTTAAGAACGCCATGTTTATTTTAAACACGACGTTAAAGTATTAAAGGCACCCCCTAGACATGGCATTAATTTTTAACACTATTTACTAAATGTTAACGCTTTGGCTTTAAATTTTTGTTTACAGAATAGCTATTTGAGGCAAGGAAGTGACTTTGAATAGCATTTTTTAACGCTGATTGTTTTTACATTACTTTTTAACACCCATTTGTTTATTTTAAATTTTAACGCCTGTTTTTAGAGAATAGACCTGACAAAGCTTATTTTCACGTCTCAGGGGGGGGGGGGGCTAATTTAGATATAAAATTTCATCTTCGAGCTCAATTCCTTCATGCTTAAAATGGAACACAGACACACCATATTTTTTTGGATTCAGCGGACTTCAAAACGGGTATAGCCATCAAAATCTCGACATCGAATTTTTTGCATGAAACCAATACTTTCTCTCTCTACATATAATAACATAATTTAATAATAAAAAGGTGATATTTCGGCAAAGATACAATTCTTTTCTTTGTTGTGGTTGTTCTTCTAGTAATTTTTTTGAGTTTAATATTGAGACGAGTTTCTTCAGGAAGAGGTATCGCTAATGTCAATAGATGCGAAAATTTTGTGTTCTGCCCTTTTAGTCAATGGACTCAGAATTAAAAATTAACTTCATCCATCGCCTCCTCAAGAAATTGATTATTCCAATGGCTTGTTTTTTGTGATCATTTTTGAAAACAGTTGCCATTATAATCCAGGAATTGAGTTTAAATATAATATTTATAGATAACGGATTATTCTATTAAACTATATACCAGAGAAAATAATGATCAATATGGTGTTTCATCTCTTGACAGCTTTTTAATTAGTTTCTTATTTTATCAAATTAAAATATGAATAAAATTTCCAACGTGGGTGGGGATCATATCCATGACCCTTAATAAATGTTCATTTATATGTTTAAATAATTAAAAAAACATGACATATCTCTTAATAAAATTCTTTAAATTAGATTAGATATTATTCTGGTTAAATATAAGATATCAATATACATTTTTTCCTTACATTTTTTTTAAGGGAATAAATTTATATAATTGCAAGCCCAATATGTGAATTTTTCTTCAATAGGATGTTTTATTTTCTCTCTTTCATTGATGTAATATTCAAAATAGTAGGATATTAACTCACTCAAAAGTAGATGGACAAGCAATTATGTGGTTAAGCTTCCCTATACCGCTAGGAGTTTAGCGATTTTTTTTTTGCCTGTTTTAATTGCCATTAAAAGAGTTTCTTTCTTATTAGCTCGAATTTGAGTTTTTTTCAAAATAAATTCAATCAATTTCAAGTGAAATATTTAAAAATGAGATTATACAAGTCAAAAACAAAAAATCTCTCGATATTCAAATTTTATAGTTAAGCTAAGTACTCTTTTCGTAAGAATCTCGAGTATTTTGAATAAAATCGGCCAAAGAGTACTAGTACTTTAATAATGTACTTTTTTAGTATTTTTATTTGATTTTCTCAAAAGTAACTACGTATATCAAATTTGGAACATATCATCTACTGTTTTTAATTAATTTTAAACTAATTATTTTACTTTCGAAACTTGCTTGCTTTTCATTTAAAAAATTTTTTGCTTTTCTTTTAAATACGTATTATTATCCATAAGACCTGAAAATTCTTGCTTAATGCCAATTAGAAAAGTCTATTAAAAAAATCAACCCCCCCCCCCCTTCCATCCCTAAAGAGGCAAATCCTGGTTGTGCTGATGTTTGAATTTGAAAACAATTTACTTGGGGGATTAACCGTGTCGTAATTCCGAGAGACCATCGTGACATACAAGTCTTCAAATTTGATCTTTTAGAGCAGCGTTTTCCAAACTGTGAGGCGCGCCTCCCTAGGGAGGCGCGGACTATTCTGAAGGGAGGCGCGAATATTGGCCACAAAGATCAATTTTCCAAATGTTTGATAGTTTTATAAATAAAATAATAAAATAATTTAGAAGATTCTGGGACGAAAATAATAAATATGTGTGTGTGGGGGGGGGGGGAGGTCATACGATTAAATATTTTTAAGGGAAGCGTTGTAACATAAAGTTTGGAAAACACTGGCCTAAAGTAAGATTCATTCTAGAAAATTATACTATGTGTAAAACCCAAAGGCGGATCCAGGGAAGTTTTTCAGGGTTTTAACTTTTTCTGACCAGACGCGAAACTCGCCGAAGGCGATATCATTGTTAATTATTTTATTTATTAGGATTGGATAAGGGGTTGGAAAATTGAAAAAAATATTTTTTTTAAATTATTTTAGCTAAATCGAAGCCAAATAAATAGAAAACATTCAAAAAATAGCGTTGATTATTATTTTTAATATTAAGGGATGAGATGAAGGGTCAATTATTTAAGAAAGGCCTTGGAATATTCCAAATCACTTGTTGACATTTTTTCCATCTCTAAATATAGTTAGATTAGAGCAAAAGGTATTTTTTTACTTTTAATAAAAAGGGAATTGCTATGTCCATCTATTTATTCCTATACAAAGAGAGAGAGTCGAGTTTCTGGTTCAGTCGTGCGCGAGGCCTTCTGGCAGGCGCCAAGATGCTCTGTTTTTTTTTGTTGTGTTTAAAGTGAATCAAAGTGAATAATTAATATAGTGTAACCCACCCTGGCCTCACCGGCTACCAGCACACCCTCTTGAGTGTCTTATTAAAGGTAATTATTATGCATTTTGTCGTTGAAAAAAAAAATGATAGAAACAAATAATTTGACTGCAAAAAACGATTCTTTTGAATATGAAATTAAATATTTTGTATTTCACTAAGGGTAGAGGGTGAATATGAGCTGTTGAAAGGGGGAAGGGGTATGTAGGTGTCATTGAAAAAAAATTGTTTTTTTTTTAAATCTTTTTTTAACATCTTTTTTTCTCATTCACACTCACACACACATTCACACACTCTTTTCGGCAACTCAGGCCATATAAGTCTTTATACGATAACCGTTATTAATTAATGATATACATATTGGGAGTCCAGGCATTTCAATTTAAGCCATTTGGTATCCATTTCGGACTGCCAGGGGTCCGAAACCTCGACGTTCGGTATAGAAGGTAGTCATGCTACCAACTACACCAAGCCTGAGGGCATTTTAAAATCTTTTCTTAAGTCATTATATTCTTTCTATTTGGCCTATATTTTCGTTAATCAAATTTCCTTAATATACTTTTACTCCGGGGTGGATTAAGGGTTGAAAATTAAAATAAAACAATTTCAAAATAAAAAAAAAAAATTAAAATAATTATTTGTAAAAGTATTCAAATTATTTTGAGAGTAATTTCGCGGTGAAGGCTCGCATTTCCTTAAAGGGGGGAGGGGGAGGTATGAAGCCATTATCCAGGGGGGTTAATGCCCCATCCCCTATAGTGCAGAAAGATATTAATGTTTTTTAATACTTTTACTAAAAAAATTAGTGCATTCCGTTTGAGTTAAAATTTATATTCAATATTTAGCAAATAGCATAGTGGGTTAGAAACATTTTAATGTCTTTCTTATTACTGGGGCGGAATTAATTTTTGAATATATATAGAGACAAGGGCGGTCCTATCCTTACATTTTGCGGGGGGTCACTGTTTTTTTTTTAATAAAAAACATTCACGCAGTTTTCTCGGCAACTCAGGCCATATAAGACTTGACGATAACCGTTTATTGAAAATATCTATAGGATATTTTAAGGCTGTGAAGATCTTATCCTCCTACGAACATAGCCAAACGATTATCACTGGAAGGAAACAAGTGTATTTGCAAAAGGAGCTTATTATAAACCATGAATATTAAAGATTTTGTTGCCCCCGTGTTCAGTGTAGTTGGTAGCGTGCTTCCTTGTGCCTTGTATACCAAATGACGGGGGTTCGGATCCCAAGCAGTCCGATGAATATTTATTTAAATTATTTGGATACCAAATAGTATAAATAAATGGGCCTGGACCCCAATAAATATATATTAATAAAATATGAGCATCGTTTAAGTCTTAAATGGCCTAAGTTGCCGAAAAGATTGTGTGAATGGGAGAGTGAGTGGGAAAAGTGTGTTAAAAAAAAAAAAGATTTTTTGGGGGGGGTCACGACCCCCTTGACCCCCCTCTGGGACCGCCCTTGTATAGAGAGAGAAAGTATTGGATTCATGTCAAAAATTCGATGTCGAGACTTTGATGGATATACACGTTTTGAGGTCCATTGAATCCAAAAAGTGGTTTTCCAAACATGTTCTGTGTGTTTGTTTGGGTTCAATTTAAAGCATGAAGGAATTGAGCTAGGAGGTTGAAATTTTTCATTTAAGTTAGGCACCCCCTAGGACGTGAAAATAAGATTTGAGAAAAATATTTTTCTTCAGGAATGGAAGTTAGAAAAAACCAAGCCAGAATTTTTTCTTTAAAAATATATTTTAACAGCTGACGTTTCGGTTTTGATCAAAGCCATCCTCGGAGCTGTTAGTGGTCATCCGAGGATAGCTTTTACCAAGGCCCGAAACGTAAGCTGTTAAAATATATTTTTAAAGAAAAAATTCTTGTTGCGTTTTCTTCTAACTTTCATTCCTGATACAGATTCCACCAGCCATAAAATACCCTTATACCAGCGTTTTCCAAACTGTGAGGCGCGCCTCCCTAGGGAGGCGCGGACTAGTCTAAGGGGAGGCGCGAATACTGGCCACCTGGACTCATTTTCCAAATGATTGCTAGTTCTAATATAAATAAGAATAAATAAAAAAAAATATTTTTATATAAATTTATATTTTTTAACATTAAAAATCTTTGTTTTTCTATTATTTTATAAATTGGGGGGGGGGGAGGCGTCATAAGATTAAATATTTTTAAGGGAGGCATGGTAACATAAAGTTTGGAAACCACTGTTTTAGAGGATGAAGGAAAATTAAGTCCTCAAAAAATATATTTCAACAGGCACCCGAATATGAAAATCCGCCACTGAATTTAAAACTATGTAGGTTTTATTTAAATTAAGTTAATTTGTAACCAAGAGCGGATCCAGAGGTGTTTTTCGGGGGAGGGGTAATCTGGTGTGACTGGTCACACAGCACACTATTTTTTCTTAATTTCGGTAATTTAAAGGCGCATTCTGTACTTGTTTGCCATAATATAAATACAAATCAAATTTTTAAGTATTAATTTTTAAATTTTTACATTAAAAATAAATTTTTTTTCGAAAAAAAAGTATTTTTTACACAGCTTTAAGTAGCTGAGTTACAGTGGGGTAGCGAGGGGAGGGGTGCAAGGGGGCATCATGCCCTGGGCGCTACTCACAAAGGGGCGCCGAATGGTCCGCAAAACAAAAAATTGCTGGATAATTTTTATTTTTATTATAATTGATTTCTGAAAAATATATTTTAAATTTAGTGCGAGTGTAATATAATGTATATTTTACATATAATATATGGTAGAAGAATATATGGTTTTCGAATGGGAGGGGGGGGGCGCTAAAAAGGTATTGTGCCCCAGGCGCGAGTTAAGCTCTGCTGATTTACATTTTGGGTACTAGTCGTCTTTCAACCTCTAATAATTGGTATCCAAATGGCTTAAATAAAATTATTGGACTGCCTGGGATCCGAACCCGCGACCCTTGGTATAGAAGGCAGGCGTGCGTGACACCAAACCCGAGGGCCTAAATTTTATTTATATATGTGTATACACCAAAAATATTATTATAAAATGACCACTTTTCAAAGTTGAGATAAATAATTTTCCATCGATAATAAAGAAATTTTTAAACGATACTCTTTATAAAAGAGATGATTTTATAAAAGCTGAAGGAGTTTAGTCGGATGTTTAGTTTATGTTTGCCGGAAGTTCTCTCTCTCCTTTATCCTTAGAATGAATATAAAAATCCTTCCGGCTCCTTATTCTTCTCTACATTTGTTGTCTTAATTGATATAAAGTGGGAGGTGCTCCTACTCCTTTCTTTAATCCTGTTCTCTCTTTAAGCGCCTAATGATATGCAACCATGTGACTTTCAAACTTTTTCCTTTTTCTTTTATTATCTACTCTTCCTTCTAATTATAATAAAATAGTATATTAATTCAAACGAAAGTGGTATAAATTTTTATTTTCCTGATCGTTTTCGTATAGAAAGGGAATATTTTAATTTTACCAATTTTAATGATATTAGTTTCTTTTAAATTGTTTGAAGGTATCACTTATTATTGATTTATGGATTTTTTGGATAATTACACCAAATTTGTTAGTTTCAAGAGAAATATACCGAATGTGTAGGTGTTATTTTCTCTGAATGGATTTTCCGTGGATTAATCAAAAAATTGATTATTGAGTTTGACATCTGGACTGCCGCCTACCTTTCAGTGACCAAATACAACTAATTTATGCACCCCATGATAATTACATTCATTATTTATTTAAAGAAAAAATTAAGCTAAGATTGGAAATCAAATTTTTACTTTACATACTACTTAACTTACCCCTACCATTGCTTATTTGGCAACAAGTGAATTTCTTAAAGGGATTATAACCCAGATAGCACAGTACGTCTTATGTACGTACATAAGATGAATCGTGCGTCTTATGTACGTACATAAGACGTACTGTGCTATCTGGGAATTTTCTCTAGTCGGGCATATTCTAAAGGAAAAATTCTCGATTACTTTCTGGTGTACTCTAAAAATGCGTGATGATCTTACAATAAAATTGTAGATCTACATCAACTTTTAGAGTAAATACCACAGGAAATAGGAGGGCTACTTTATATAATAATATTTTTTAAAAATTTTGGAAAAAAAAATCTTTACGGTTGAAATTCAATTTTAAGAAGTAGGGCTATATACAAAAATTCATCGATCAGGCAGCTTGTGTTTTTACTTTCTATTACCTATATATATATAGGCATATGTTAATATGGGCCGTTTATTTTGAAAGTGGTGCAAGTCCATTTTTTTTTACTTTCTCTTACCTCTATATATATATAGAAAGTATTGGATTCATGTCAAAAATTCGATGTCGAGATTTTGATGGATCTTCATGTTTTGAGGTCCCCTGAATCCAAAAAAGTGGTTTTCACGACATGGTCTGTCTGTCTGTCTGTGTGTGTGCCTGTCTGTGAACAAAATATCTCAAGAACGAAAAGAGCTAGGAAGTTGAAATTTTATATTTAAGTTAGGCACCCCCATGGGACGTGACACGAAGCTTTTGAACAAAATCGACCAAAGAGTACTAGTACTTTACTGATGCACTTTTTCAGTTTTTTTCGATTTTCTCAAAATTTGCTCCAACGATTTTTTTTTAAATTCAAAAATCAATTATTTTTTAGATTCTCGATAAAATGTATATTCTCATTTTGTGATTGAAATCTTCTGAAGACCACTTTACTCTTGTACTCCATAGAAATGATAGGAGAAATGGTTGCCATGGTTACAAAATATAAATATTTTTTTGCCATACTTATAAATTTTACATCTTGAAAATCGAATGTATCTTACTGTCGGAAACTAAATACATGTCGACACAAAAAATCTGGTGTGACAAGCACAGAACTCAACTTTCGATTACCGAAGGTAAGAGAAAGTTGTGTGCTGTGCGCCAGTCACACCAGATTTTTAAATGAGATATCACATAATTTATGCTTAATTTAAAGTAAATTTTTTAATGTATAACTAGCTAGTGGTAAATTTCTTAAAAAATTCCCATGTTTTGTACAATTTAAAATTGGTCGGTAAAAGAAATTGCATAATGATTGATTATGAAAGAGGTGTACGTCCAATTCGGGGTAGGCAGATGGTTGTTTGTCAGTAGCCTGTTATTTTAGTGAGAAACTATTGTATTCATGTCTAAATTTTGATGGATATACTCGTTTTGAGGTTCCCTGAGTCCAAAAAAGTGGTTTTCGCGACATGGTCTGTGTGTCTGTGAACAAGATATCTTAAGAACGAAAAAAGTTAAGAGGTTGAAATTTTACATGCGATTTTGATTAAAATTCATAAATCAATTATATTTTAGATGTTATTAAAAATATTCTCATTTTGCTCTTCAAAGCTTAAAACAATTCATGTTGCAAATTGAATATCTATTTAAAATAAATATATAAGATCGCGAAAAATGATATTTATTAATATAAATACAACTTCCATTGAAAAAGTATCCATTATATGGATATAGCTATTTTTTTTGATTCATTTATTATTATTCCAATGAAATCTTTATTAATTAAAACTCATCGTAATTTCATATTTTAATATTAATTTTTATTTAAAATTCTTATTTAAGAGTAGGCATATAAAATGCAAAATTCTTAAACCTGCAACAACAACAAACATTCTCTTCTTAATGCCTCGTTTCATCTTTGCTTTGCTTATGTTGCTATAGCGTATATAAGCATATTAATTTCACTATAAAATTTTATTAAAGTTAATATTAAAGTTTCACAGTTATGTTAAATTATTAATTTAAAATATAAATTATAGTAATTTAAATCATTCTTGGTTTAAATATGCTTTAAGAGCTTAAATAGAAATTATATATACAATTAATAACTAAGCACTACTACAATGACATTTTTGAATATAGTAAAGAAAATTTTTTTGCCAAGTAATATTAAAATTAAATTAATTTATTAACCCGTTTGAAAATAATAATCTTTAACGTTAGAGGAAACTAATTGAGTTTATGAAAAGATGAGTAACAATTTTTCCATATAATTTATTTGAACTTTTAAATCATTATATAAAAACAAAAATCTGGTGTGACTGGCGCACAGCATTACCTTCGGTAATCGAAAGTTGTGTACTGTGCTTGTCACACCAGATTTTTTGTGTCGACATATATTTAGTTTCCGACAGTACGGTACATTCGATTTTCAAGAAAAATGTAAAATTTATATGTGAAAATATTTATATTTTGTTACCATGGCAACCATTTCTCCTATCTTTTCTATAGAGTACAAGAGTAAAGTAGTCTTCAGAAGATTTCAATCACAAAATGAGAATATACATTTTAAAGAGAATCTAAAAAATAATTAATTTTTGAATTTTAAAAAAAATCGTTCGAGCAAATTTTGAGAAAATCGAAAAAAACTGAAAAAGTGCATCAGTAAAGTACTAGTACTCTTTTGGTCGATTTTGTTCAAAAGCTTCGTGTCACGTCCCAGGGCGGTGCCTAACTTAAATATAAAATTTCAACCTCCTAGCTCTTTCCGTTCGTGAGATATTTTGTTCACAGACACACACACACACAGACAGACAGACCATGTCGCGAAAATCACTTTTTTGGATTCAGGGAACCTCGAAACGTATATATCCATCAAAATCTCGACATCGAATTTTTGACATGAATCCAATACTTTCTCTCTCTATATATTAACATTTATATAGAGGTAAGAGAAGGTAACAAATATTTATATAATTTCCTTCAAAAATGTAATAATAGAATCAAGACCGCAGACAGGTGGGGGCTATATCCCCGGGCTCTTTGCGCTCCAACCTTAAAATTCTAATAAAAAATGATTTTCATGGTTAAAATTTCAATTTAAAGAAAATTATTTTCTTGAAATTTTTTTCCTTAAGGGGCACCTGTGCTTTAAGCAAGATTGATAATATTTTTCTCGTCTCAGGATAGCTAAAAACGCAGATTTTAGTGTCTGATTTTCAATTAATTTTCCCTACTCCAGACCCCCCCCGGAAGTTGTCTGACCGGATCTCAATACGTCTAGGAATCTCCTATGTTTAAGAAATTTTGACAAATTTTTACTTTCTCTTACCTATGTATATATGTAATATATATAGAGAGAGAAAGTATTGGATTCATGTCAAAAATTCGATGTCGAGATTTTGATGGATCTTCACGTTTTGAGGTCCCCTGAGTGCAAAAAAGTGGTTTTCGCGACATGGTCTGTCTGTCTGTGTGTGTTCAATTTTAAGCATGAAGGAATTGAGCTATGAGGCTGAAATTTTATATTTAAGTTAAACACCCCCCGGGACCGACAAAATAAGCTTTTAATCAAAATCGGCCAAAAAGTACTAGTACTTTACTGATGTACTTTTTCAGTTTTTTTCGATTTTCTCAAAATTTGCTCTAACGATTTTGATTAAAATTCAAAAATCAATTATTTTTTAGATGCTCTTTCAAATGTATATTCTCGTTTTGACCTCAAAATTGTTTGAAGCACACTTTACTCTTGTGCTTCATAGGAAAGATAGGAGAAATGGTTGCCATGGTAACAAAATATAAATATTTTCCCATACTTATAAATTTTGCATCTGAATTCAAATATTCCCTACTGCCGGGAACTAAATACATGTCGACACAAAAAATCTGGTGTGACAAGCACAGTACACACCAGATTTTTAAATAACTTTTTATTTAAATAAATATTGTAAGCTATGTATAACTGTTCCAAAAATTGTGTCAAAAATTGTTGGCATGAAGTCCACAATAGACTTTTACATACTAAAAAAAACTTTAAGAGTGGGGTAGGGCCGATTATTAAGTAGCCTCGAGGCCCGTCAAGTCTGTCTGCGGCCCTGAATAGAATTGATAAAGGAAATCGGATTCTCTGAGAGTATTCTATGTATCACAGGTGGTCAGAAGGGAGGGGGAATTTTTTTTTTTAGTAAATTCTCCCTCATACACTCCATTTTTTTTCTTGTTTCGAATATCATTTGTCCTTTTTTTTGTATACGAGTTTCATTGAAAAAATCCGGGGGGGGGACCCTCTCTTATATACGCCCCTTCAGATGGTCAGACATGAATCTCCGTGTAAACTTCATAAATTCCAAAAAAAATTAAATTATTAACAATAGATTGCTCCAACTTTAAATGTTTCAAGAGAAACAAATTTAAAAATCTGGTGTGACTGGCGCACAGCACACAACTTTCTCTTACCTTCGGTAATCGAAAGTTGTGTACTGTGCTTGTCTCACCAGATTTTTTGTGTCGACATGTATTTAGTTTCCGACAGTATGGTACATTCGATTTTCAAGATGTAAAATTTATAAGTATGGCAAAATATTTATATTTTGTTACCATAGCAACCATAGGAGAAATTCCTATCTTTCCTATGAAGAACAAGAGTAAAGTGGTCTTCAGAAGATTTCAATCACAAAATGAGAATATACATTTTATAGAGAATCTAAAAAATAATTGATTTTTGAATTTAAAAAAAAAATCGTTGGAGCAAATTTTGAGAAAATCGAAAAAAACTGAAAAAGTGCATCAGTAAAGTACTAGTACTCTTTGGCTGATTTTGTTCAAAAGCTTCGTGTCACGTCCCATGGGGGTGCCTAACTTAAATATAAAATTTCAACTTCCTAGCTCTTTTTGTTCTTGAGATATTTTGTTCACAGACACACAGACACACACACACACAGACAGACAGACAGACCATGTCGCGAAAACCACTTTTTTGGATTCAGGGGACCTCAAAACGTGAAGATCCATCAAAATCTCGACATCGAATTTTTGACATGAAACCAATACTTTCTCTCTCTATATATTAACATATATATAGAGGTACGAGAAAGTAAAAATATTTTGATTAAAATTTTCCTTTTGAGGGAGCCCGGAACTTTTAAGCTCTAACTCTTAATTGGTCATGAAAGAAATCTCTGAAGAACATGTATTAATTTAAACTTTTTTTTGCATGGAAAGGGGGAATAGGGCCCGTATTGATATAGCCCCGGGGGCTAGTAAGGCCCTCCGCGGCACTGCTGGTGGTAGGATCACAGGCGCATCGATTATTTTAAAAGGCAAAATACCCTAAATAAATTGATTTTTGATATTTGACATTTTGTCTCTTTTTTAAACCCTTTTCGGCTACAGAGGCCATTTAGGGGTTATTTCTTTATTATATAAGGATTTTAATATACATTGTACCGATGGCAACCGGGGGGCGTTCCACACGCTGATTTCTCGGGGTCACCAATCCTGAGCTTTTGCCGCGCTTGGCATCATTTAACCTCAAAGACTGTGGTGACTTTGGATCTTCTCCGTTGTCAGGCCCGCCGGCCTTTTGTCTCTCTATTTGCATCTTTTCTAGAAAGTACAAGAATAAAGTGGTCTTCAGAAGATGAGAATATACATTTTAAAGAGCATCTAAAAAATAATTTGATATAAAATAATAATAATTTTGAATTAAAAAAAAAAAATCGTTGGAGCGAATTTTGATAAAATCGAAAAAAAAAAAAAACTAAAAAAGTACATCTGTAGAGTAGACTACTAATACTCCGAAGCCGATTTTGTTTAAAAGCCTATTTACACGAGTTCGGGGGGTGCCTAACTTAAATATAAAATTTCAACCTCCTAGCTCATTTCCTTCATGGTCTAAAGTGTGGTTTAAAATTGAACACACACAGACAGACACACACACATACACACACACAAGAGAGAGAGAGAGAGAGAGAGAGAGTGAGACAGACACACAGACAGATGTCTGTTGCGAAAACCACTTTTTTGGACTCAGGAGACCTCAAAACGTATATATCCATCAAAATTTCTACATCGAATTTTTGACATGAAACCAATACGTTCTCTCTATATGGGCCTATCCATCTCAATTCAGGCAGCAAAGTAAAAATTGGCCGGTTCATAGTCTCCGATTTTGCTCAAATTTGGATATGTTATTCTAGAAAATAAATTAAGAGACACCTATTTTTTAGTTTTGGCCAAAAAAATTTTTTGGTAGAGTTACCGGGGGTCAAAGTTTCGTCAAGGTCACACGTAATTTCCTCCGCGCAAGCTCAAAATTATTATAAAGTGCAATATCTCTTGAACTAATAGGAATATTTCAGATCTGTTTTCAGTTTCTGAAAGGTAAAAGTGTCAGGAATCTATTGGATTAAAGATTATTCTTCTATTAGTGACAGGTATCTTGCTAAAAAATAATTTCAAAATCGCTAAATTTAACTTTAAAGTCATTTTTCTCAAAAACCCCAGCCTCAAAAATTCTGAAATTTTTTAGCAAGGAGGAGACACACATATAGTATAAAACCTCAAAAGGATTTTCAGGATCTTACCTACTTTTCATTTTATTGCATATTTACTGTTTGGTGCTTTAATTTAACTTTAAAGTAATTTTTCTCAAAAACCCCTGCATCAAAAATTCTGAAATTTTTTAGCAAGGAGGAGACACACATATAGTATAAAACCTCAAAAGAATTTTTAAGGATCTTACCTACTTTTCATTTTATTGCATATTTACTGTTTGGTGCATTTCCTTAGAAATGTATGGATAGGAATTTCGATATTATCATTCTCGTAATTTGTTTTCTCTTATTTTTAGGGCCACAATATTGTTTATAAGACAAACAAACAGGAAGGAATGTTGGACATAGGCGCCGGAACTGGGGGGGGGGGGCAAGGGTACATTGCTCCCCCCTGGCATCCTATAGGAGGGGGCAGGGGGAGGCAATATGTCCAACATTCCTTCCTGTTTGTTTGTCTCATAAAAAATATTGTGGCCCTAAAAATAAGAGAAAACAAATTACGAGAATGATAATATCGAAATTCCTATCCATACATTTCTAAGGAAATGCACCAAACAGTAAATATGCAATAAAATGAAAAGTAGGTAAGATACTGAAAAATCCTTTTGAGGTTTTATACTATGTGTGTCTCCTCCTTGCTAAAAAATTTCAGAATTTTTGTTGCGGGGGTTTTTGAGAAAAATGACTTTAAAGTTAAATTAAAGCACCAAAAAATAAATATGCAATAAAATGAAAAGTAGGTAAGATCCTGAAAAATCCTTTTGTGGTTTTATACTATATAGATGTCTCCTCCTTGCTAAAAAATTTCAGAATTTTTGATGCAGGGGTTTTTGAGAAAAATTACTTTAAAGTTAAATTAAAGCACCAAACAATAAATATGCAATAAAATGAAAAGTAGGTAAGATCCTGAAAAATCCTTTTGAGGTTTTATACTATATAGATGTCTCCTCCTTGCTAAAAAATTTCAGAATTTTTGATGCAGGGGTTTTTGAGAAAAATTACTTTAAAGTTAAATTAAAGCACCAAACAATAAATATGCAATAAAATGAAAAGTAGGTAAGATCCTGAAAAATCCTTTTGAGGTTTTATACTATATAGATGTCTCCTCCTTGCTAAAAAATTTCAGAATTTTTGATGCAGGGGTTTTTGAGAAAAATTACTTTAAAGTTAAATTAAAGCACCAAACAATAAATATGCAATAAAATGAAAAGTAGGTAAGATCCTGAAAAATCCTTTTGAGGTTTTATACTATATGTGTGTCTCCTCCTTGCTAAAAAATTTCAGAATTTTTGAGGCTGGGGTTTTTGAGATAAATGACTTTAAAGTTAAATTTAGCGATTTTGAAATTATTTTTTAGCAAGATACCTGTCACTAATAGAAGAATAATCTTTAATCCAATAGATTCCTGACACTTTTACCTTTCAGAAACTGAAAACAGATCTGAAATATTCCTATTAGTTCAAGAGATATTGCACTTTATAATAATTTTGAGCTTGCGCGGAGAAAATTACGTGTGACCTTGACGAAACTTTGACCCCCTGTAACTCTACCAAAAAATTTTTTTGGCCAAAACTAAAAAATACGGGTCTCTTAATTTATTTTCTAGAATAACATATCCAAATTTAAGCAAAATCGGAGACTATGAACCGGCCTACCCTGCCTGTCTGGAGATGGATTGGGCCATATAGTAAATTAACATACAAGTTTTTGTATATATATAGAAGTAAGAGAAAGTAAGAGTGATTAAATGCATTTTCAATAAATTTCATTTTTGTATTACATGAGTGATATTTTAAAATTGAACAACTTTTATGTCAATCTACAGGAAGTGGCTGTATCAAAACCTATAGGGCTGACTGGTCATTATAGGGGGAATAGATGGGAAGGACCTCAAAATAAAGAAAGAATGTCAGAGGTTGGCAAAGGGGGCGCCTGGCACAAGACAAACCGAGGGGATAGAGCGATACCCATTCCCATTTAAATGATCAATTTTATTAAAAATAATGAAAAATGAGACTGTTTAAAAAAAAAGTTTGAATAAAAATTTGAAGAAGTTTTTCTCCCAGAAAATTTACAAGAAAATTTGTTTTACTGACTTGTGAGAGTCTATCTTATATTTATATAATTCGCTACGGTCCATCTGCCTGTCTGTCACACCAGTAGCGTAATTTCAACTCTTTCTTGGGGAGGGGGTGAGGAGCGGCAACTTTTTTTCTTAAAATTTACTTTCAAATGGGTATCTCAAATTTGTCCAAAAGATATTTAATTAAAAATTAATTTTTTACAGTTTATATTGGGCTACCCGAAGATTTATTTTGAAATATTTTAAGAGCTCTTGGGAGGAGGTGGGAGTAAAGGGGGGGTAATTACCCCTCCTGAGATTTGAAAAAAATACTTTAAAAAAAAAAAAAAAAATTATTTTTAATGTAAAATTTTAAAATACTTAAAACTTTAATACTTAAAAATTTGTTTTGCATTTATATTCTGGCAAACAAGTACAGAATGCGCCTTTAAATTTCCGAAATTAAGAAAAAATAGTATGCTGTGCGACCAGTCACACCAGATTACCTCCCCCCCCCCCCCGAGAAACACCTAGGATCCGCCCTTGCTCAACCCTTGGACAACAACCCGTTTGAAACCAAATTTTATACGCTTAAAGAGGACCTTCTAGGGATTACAGGAAAATTATTTTCCTCCTGAAATTCCATAACATTTTGAGTTATTAATTGCTGAAGTTATTTAGGTTGGAAAATGATATTATTATAAATTATTTTTACCATTTATGCCCGATCTCAAAATATTTTGGAAAAAACGCGAAAATTTTTTTAAATATTAGGCTTATTGATAAGATAAAAGTGTGATATTAGTCACAAGAGTGAAAGAGATGTGAAGTTAGCCTCAGATGGCACTACTTGTCGAGTAGCCCGGTCTAAATGCAACGTGTTAGCCACTTGTCATTTGTTCCACAAAACTGTCAAAGCAAAAATCCAACAGTAATTCGTTATTATTATTAAAATCAACCATTGTTATAAACAAAACGATCCTTTATCACTTCATAAATACGTCATCACCAAGGTTTGTTCATTTATTTTAATTTTTTTTTTTTGTTATCGTTTGATGCCACGTTCCGATTTTTTTTTTTGCTCATTTTAGTTAAAACATATTTTTCGATTTATTTCATTATTTATAATTTATGAATCATATTGTCCTTTATTCTATTTATTATGTACATAAACCAATCTCTCATTAATTATAATATTTAATAGATGAATTTAAATTTGATAATTTTTTTTTAACACATACCACATTTAAAAAGTTTTAAAGGTTTATTATTACATTCACTGTCTGTCAAAATTCTAATCAGTCGTCTTTAAAAAGATCTTTTACTAATTTACCTTATTTTTATATTTATATTTGTTCTTATGATTAAATTAAGATTTTAAATCTAATCGCAAGAACAACAAAAGAATTTGCTATTACTCTGATATTACTGATGGAATGAATTTATTTAATTCCAGTAATTATGGAAATTAGAAGAATTTGTAAAGATCATTACACCTAAATACATTCTAGGTATGTAAATCTTGAATGTGATTCTTGAAATTCATAAAAAAATTTTCCCGACAATTTTGTGAGGAATATATACTGTATATATATATATACCATAGATACCCAAGATTGGGACTTTGATTGGAAAATTTTTTTTTAATTCACAAATTCAGAAAATGATTCCTAAGAAATTAGTTTTCCTTGTGACATATAAAATTGATAAGATAATCGAGGCTTGGGAATCTATAAAATGTAATCTTAAAATGGATCCATAACCTATATCACTTGAATTTAGTGAAATTTAAACGTGAATTATTTATTTATTCGTTGTTGACGAGCATTTGGGCTAATGCTGATGAAAACAAGTCGATGATAATTTCTCTGGAGGGAGTTGACTGATAAATTCGATCCATCTCCACGAAATATATCTCCTCTTTATGGCTGAGCAGTTTTCACATTAAGTACACTATAAAATTGGACTAGATTTATTTCCTCTTATATTTTGAGTGCATCAAGCTAAGCAACGCTAGCAATTTCTTAGAATTTATAAAATTTGTAAGAGAAAATGTTCATAAGAAATTAAATAGATTTTAGATGACTTATAAAATAATGAACAAGTTTATGGGAAGGTAGAAATTCTTCGAAAAACAATTTATGGAAATTTTCCAAACATTAAGAATCATTAAGGTATTTCAAAATAGATTGAAATGCCATCAAACCTATCAAAGAATTTTGATATAATAAAATTATACTTAGCTTAAATACTCCTGAAACATTTTTAATATGCCAATCCATCTAAAGGCGGCTACACTAGTAAACTTGACAAGCATGCACGTGCAATCTCTTTGTACAAGAGTCTGTAGAAGAATTTTGCGCAAACATTTCAACTGTGCAAGCCGCCTGATGCTCGATTGAATTTTAATCATACACAAGCATATTTGCGCAATAAAAACTTTTTATAGGCTCGTCCGCTATTTTATAGACGACTTGACATTTGATATTTATTTAAAATATATTAATTAATTTAAAATTTCAATTTAAATATTAATATTTATTGTGTCTCTGTTTAAAGTAAGTGAGTATTTCTTGTATTCTTCGAATAAATAACCTTCCGAGCTTGACATTTTTAGGTTAATTTTCGGCATAAGCAGTTTCTTGCACAAGCATGCCGAAGGGGATTTGTGCTTGTACAAAACATTTGCACATGCATACTTGTCAAGTGTGCAGTTACGTGTGTAGCCGCCTTTAGATACCAATGAGTAATTAGCAAAGATTTAAGATTTTGTTATTTTTGATTAATTTATTCATTTTATCCTCAAATTATTATCTTTTGTTGATGATAAATGATGATGATGATGGTGATATTAAAGGTGACAATGTGACTAAGACTATGTTTTTACAGGGCCCCGGCAACGGGTCGACGCAAGGTGGTCCACCCCCGCAGCCGTTCTTTGCGCCGCCCGGGTTACCGCCCTTTGCTGGGCCACCACCGCCTCCGCCGCATTTTAGCCCTATCCCGATGGCGCACGTGGCACCAGCACCTCCCGGACAACCAGGCCGATCACCGCCGCCCGCTGCCTCACCCGCGGCAGCCGCTGCTGCTGCTGCCGCTGCCGCCGCCCAGCCTGCATCCACAGCAGCTGCACCTACCGCCCCCTATTTCAAAGATGAACGCCTACAGAAGCAGTACAACAAACTGAGGCGCAAACTCGAACTGAAACATCGTGCTGGCGAGAGACCCACTCCTCCAACCTCACCCAGAAAAGGTACTCACCAACCCCCCCCCCCCTTCTTTTTCAACAGTCTAAAGTTTTGTAATAATCGACTCTTTGTCACCACGGAAACACACCCCGGGGTTTTCTTTCTTTTTATAAAAAAGCTGAACGCATTAAAGGGATGTCAACTTCTTATTTGTCAAAAATGACTTTAATGAAATTTGATATTTTCAAATGTTATGAGTATCAATAACTTTTGAATAAACTTTTCATTCCAAGGACGACACAAATAAAAGGCAACAAATTCCATACTATTTTACATGATCTAAATTATTAAATTTACTACTTATTGCTTTATACAAATGACTTAATAATGTCTTAACCAATCTTTGAAGAGAGGGTAATGGAATGAAGATAAAGAAAATGGTTATGATTATAGATTTTTTGAAAAAATTGACTTGGGCCTCATAAGTTTCAAATTCCAAATTCAGATATTTTTATAATTTTTTTTGAATCACTCACATTAGAAAAAAAAATTACAGACTATAGCCTTTCAATCAAGAGGATTGAACAAAAAAAAACTCGAGAACCCCTCTGAGCGATTTTATTAATTTAGAATGCATCTTCGGTTTTAATATTAATGTCCTAGTTCAATATAACATCACGAATACCTAGAATAATTTATTAATCTTGTCCAAAATTCTTTTAAATGAGAAATTCTTAACATATACTGTATAAGTTATGAATTACCATTTGTTGTATTATTTAAAATTTATCGCCTAGAAATATCAAAAAAATTATTTAAAATATAGTGCCTTTGTTATGTGTCCAGTCCTTGAGAGTGACTATGATCTCATGGGGTGGAGAACCAGCCATAAACAGAGGATACGAAACAAGGCCGTGACAAACCCGCGCGAATTGTTTTCTCAGAGACAGACTATTTTTTTTTGTTAAGCAATAAAATATGTTTAAACTTATAATAAAAATTGAGACATGAAATTTGTTATTTATATTTTTCTCAATTCTATTCACTTCACTATATAAGCCCACCTATTTGGATCTAACTTGACTGACATTCTTTTTATTCACAGACCATCTGATGAAAATATCTCAATGGCATAGCTAAAATCCTGGAGTTCCCTTTAGCCTTTTTTCTAACTTTTTTTTAGAGGGTTGCTAACTTCTTCCAAATCGCGAGAACGTATGAATCTCCTCTTTCCACTCTTTGTCAGTCTGGGATCTGAGAAACGGTCCTCTTTGTCGGCCCTAAGCACAGACACAAATGTTCATTAATATTTAAGCTTATATTTTATTTCTTAGAGGAAAAAAAAATCGTGCCACTCATCTTTAATTATAATTTTTTGTGGAAGGCAAAATATTATATTTGCATTTTAAAGTAGTAAGGATTAAATCTTGGCACATTTTTTTCCAACCTTTTAAAATTAACCTTTATATATATATATATATATATATATATATATATATATATAAAACTAATTCTGTTTAGCTTGTAGATGAAAGAGATAAGTTTGAAATTTTAGATGCATTGGGCGGGGCTTTTAAGAGAGTGAGAGAGAGAGGAAAAGGGCAAAGTTCTCTCTCTCTCTGGTTTCCTTGCGTTCTCGAAATCGATACTCAAATAATCACTAACGGGCAGCCGATTTGTCTTCTTGTTAGTAAAAAGAAAAGAAAAGACAACGTTGTGAAGAGGTGGTAAGAAGAAGACATTGACGATGACGGGTATTTGCTTTTGTTTGTTGTAGAACTAGTGAACGGACTAGGGGGTCGTCGGGGTGGTGCCCACCCGCACGGCCCAGCACCCCCGGGCCACCTGCTGCACCCCCCGGGTACCTCACGGGCGGCGCCTCCGCCTTCTAGTGTTGGTACAAGTGAGGATGGTGAGGAAAGTAGCAGCCAGCATGATGAGGATGATGATGCCAGCCTCGCCATCGAAATTCTCAGCCGCCTCAATCCACCCAAAGTATGAAACAACATTCATTTTAAAATTAAATTATAAATGAAAAAAGAAATAACTTTCAAGTCAAGTTGAAATATTAAAAAGAGTTCAGTTAAATAAATGTTTCTACTCACTTCAATACGTGCTTTCGAGGCTTTTAGCAAATGACGAAGAAAATAGCTAGAGAAATCAAGACCAAAATTTTTTATTTCCTAAATAAATCAACATGATGTGAAAGTTAATTTTTTTTTTATTTTCGTATTTATACATAAAAAGATCTGGTGTGACTGTCGCACAGCACACAACTTTCGATTACCGAAGGTAAGGAAGTTGTGTACTGTGCTTGTCACACCAGATTTTTCGTGTCGAGATATATTTAGTTCCGCCGATATATTAGAATTCAAGATGTAAAATTTATAAGTATGGGAAAATATTTATATTTTTTTTACCAAGGCATCCATTTCACCTATCTTTCCTATGAAGTACAAGAGTAAAGTGGTCTTCAGAAGATTTCAATGACAAAATGAGAATATACATTTTAAAGAGCATCTAATAAATAATTGATTTTTGAATTTTAATCAAAATCGTTGGAGCGAATTTTGAGAAAATCGAAAAAAACTGAAAAAGAACATCAGTAAAATACTAGTATTTTTTGGCCGATTTTGATTAAAAGCTTATTTTTACGCTCTATGAGGATGACTAACTTAGATATAAAATTTCAATCTCCTAGTTCAATTCCTTCATGCTTTAAATTGTATCCAGGTACACACACACACAGCCAGACAGACCATGTCGCGAAAACCATTTTAAATTCAGGGGTCCTCAAAACGTGTATATCCATCAAAATCTCGACATCGAATTTTTGACATGAATTCAATACTTTCTCTAGTGGCCTATATATTAACATATAGGCTATATAGAGGTAAGAGAAAGTAAAAAATTGATAATAAGAACAATTCATTTAAAATAATTTTGGGTCTTAAAGTTTCTTTTTTAAAAACCATAAAGGAACCTGTCATAGAAAATGGGATGGAACTTGATACAATTGTCTTTACACAACAAGTAACACAAGATCTCATTCTAAGATTAGAGTCCTAAGTAGCAATTCTATAGGATTAAATCTGAGATGTACCTATATTATTATTTCCTTTAATATTTAGGTGTTGGTAAAGTAGTCTTCTAAATTTCCTTCCAGCGCTATTTTAAAATTTCTTTTCGATTTCTCTCAATAATATATCTTAAAAAGATATTTTCTTAATTATTCTAATTCTATTCTTGTTTTATTTTTTTATTTAAACCCACAATTTATAACTTAAATGTTTTCCATAAAGGATAGGATTAAATCCGAGATGTTCCTATATTATCATTTCCTTAAAGGATAGGACTAATTTTGAGAAAGTGAAAGAAATTTTAGAATTTTCTGGTCAAATTCTTTATAAAAAAAAAAAAAAAAACATAGCAACACTCACACACACATTCAAACAGTCTTTTCGGCAACTCAGGCCATTTAAGACTTTAAACGATATCCGTTATTGATAATATACACATATTAGGGGTCCAGGCATTCTTATTTAAGCCATCTGGTATCCAAATGGCCTAAATAAAATCATCGGACTGCCCGGGGTCCGAACCCGCAATGTTTGGTATACGAGGTTAGCACGCTAACCTCTACACCAAACCCCGAGGGCAAAAACATAGCTAATTTCCCTGTTTTTTTTTTTGTTTTTTTTTTTAACATTAAAGAAATCTGACAAAAACTTGATACTGTAAAGTTTCAAAAATACCTCATTCTTCAACAATGAATCTCTAGAAAATAGTATAGATTCAGAAAAGCAAAAAAATAGGCAACCTATTATTTTAAATAAGATATATTTACTGAGGTTCAGTCACATTTATTTATATGATTTTCTAAAATCTTGAAGAAGGTTGCAATGCGGGAAATAAACGTCGATCAACAATTAAAAATAAGAACTTTATAGAACTTGCTATATCACAACCAACACTACTTTTAATGGAGTAGATTTTTCGAACTCCCTAATTAGTCCAAAAATATATTGAAATTGTTTTTTTCTCAAATTTTTGACACAACTCTAACTTGAATTTTACATTTGTTATATTATAGAAATTAACAAAATGTTACTCACTGATCACGTTCTGTAAAAAATAATATAACAAATAAGTTTTATTCCCCTCAACAATATTTTATTTTTTTGAACAAATGTAACGGAACATTTCTTTGAATACGTGGAACTCATACTAAAAAACGTTTTACCTGAACAAATAATTCAAAAGCAGGCATAGAAGAGAAAGAATATATTTACTTGTTTACATAAAGACTGAAGTTGTGTACTTTAAACCGGTCACTTTCTTATACTATCAATAATATCAATTTGAGAATTATTGGAAAACTCGATGTGTACGTTACCTAAAAAAATCCTTAGCTACTCTAACACTCTGAACTTTTTAACACCCCTAACTTGTGATTTTTCCTCCTGCAAAAATATTGTTGGACCATCATAAATTTGATTTTATTACGAGGATAATTAGTTTAAAAGATTCTCTTCTATTTGTAAAAGAGATAAACTCAGCTTCCTTTTAACACTATTTTAAGATTAAACATTTAATACTAAGTGCATTAACACACCTGGTGCAAAATAAAAAGCTTTAGTTATAAATTATGTATTGCTGAGGGTTTCATGCAAACCCCTTGGTTCTCTTCCGACCGAATCTATTTAGGGAACCCCCTAGTTCAAATTTGTTGAAGAATGAAATGAAACAGACTTGGTTCCGCCTAAAATATATTTATAATCTTTATGCCGATGTTTCAAGTGCTAAGCACCTCCTCCATCTTAAAAATTACAATATCGTGAATTCGTTAATAACTAAATTTAATTTATAATCTCTAATATATAAGAACTAAAATAAAACGGCTTTTCTTAGTAAATTTACATAAGAACTCAAAGATTTCACTTGAATTTTTAGGATGACGTGCTTCTCCAAAAATTTGATCTTACTCTGACAGTACCTCTCAACCTATGCAAGAATATTCTTATGCTCTTCGAATAATATATTCCTTGGGGGCCGTCCACTTACGTAACGCCTTTTTTGATGATTTTCTTGACCCCTCCCCCATGTCTCAGTTAGTCAAATACAAAAAAAACCCCTACAAACATGTCCCAACATAAAACTACCCCCCTCCCCCCCCCCGAATAAAATTTCTTAAACAAAATTCATATTTATTCAATTTTATAAATTCAACTTTAAATTGTTATGTCAAGAGAGATAGAGAACCCCCACCCCCGGGTCCCCCATGTCTCAATTAGTAACGTTCTGTCCAGACCCTTTCCCCCCCTAAAGCATAGGACGACCCCTTGTAGAATTTCTAACCCAGAATTAACAAATATCTGCAAATAGGGCGTTGATTAAAAAAAAAGACTCGCTGGGCAGAACGTCGACTTGCTGTATAGGAGATAGAGAAATAGGATCTTAAACCAGGGGATTCAATCTTAAGCTAACAACACAGATTCCAGGTTGGAGGAGATGGATTTCTCAATCTTTGATAACTAAAGAAACACAAAATTTCTCTTATTTTTTTAATAGGACGAATTTAAATTGCACATCAAGTGGCCAAAAAATAAGAAAAATGTTGTGTTTCCTTATTTATAAATTGAAAAATCTGGTGTGACTGTCGCACAGCACACAACTTTCTCTTACCTTCGGTAATCGAAAGTTGTGTACTGTGCTTGTCACACCAGATTTTTTGTGTCGACATGTATTTAGTTCCCGGCAGTAGGGAATATTTGAATTCAGATGTAAAATTTATAAGTATGGGAAAATATTTATATTTTGTTACCATGGCAACCATTTCTCCTATCTTTTCTATGGAGTGCAAGAGTAAAGTGGTCTTCAAACAATTTTGAGGGCAAAACGAGAATATACATTTGAAAGAGCATCTAAAAAATAATTGATTTTTGAATTTTAATCAAAATCGTTAGAGCGAATTTTGAGAAAATCGAAAAAAACTGAAAAAGTACATCAGTAAAGTACTAGTACTCTTTGGCCGATTTTGATTAAAAGCTTATTTTCCGGTCCCGGGGGTGTTTAACTTATATATAAAATTTCAGCCTCATAGCTCAATTCCTTCATGCTTAAAAGTGAACACAGACACACACACACACACACACACACACCCACACACCCACCCACCCACAGACAGACCATGTCGCGAAAACCACTTTTTGGATTCAGGGGACCTCAAAACGTGAAGATCCATCAAAATCTCGACATCGAATTTTTGACATGAATCCAATACTTTCTCTCTATATATATATTACATATATACATAGGTAAGAGAAAGTAAAAATCCATCTCCTCCAACCTGGAATTTGTGTAGTTAACTTAATAAAGAAATAGTATTCTTTGGATTGAAACATAGGATCCCATCAGAAGTCGTGCAAGCTCTCACAAGGTGAGGAGTTGCAGTTATCGCCCTATGGACGTAAAGAAGGTCCCCTCTCAATGATGCAGTGTTCGGAAGTGAGTAGGCTGAGAGTCTCTCAACACCAACGTGTAGCCTACTCCTTTCGAAGACTGCATCATTGAGTCCATCCTCAAACTAGGAGATCCCCACTCCTATAATAAGTTGAAACTAGTAAAAGGAACTAGTAAGTTCTCGGGTACACGGCCGGTTTGTGGTGGTGACCTGTGGTCGGTCGGATTTGAAGTGTGTGTCCCTTAATATAATTTGCATTAAAAAAAAAAATTACAGAATAGTAAAAAATTTTAATAGGTTTAGGGATTGAAGAAATGAATTTTTAAACAGTAAAAACTCCAATTCTTCTCTAAATCGAAAATTATTTACCTATCTTATTTTGAGATCAATTCCACTTCACTTCCTTTTATAAAATCACCTTATAATCAAAACAACAAAAAAATTTTCGCTTAACTATTAGATTACACTTAATTTTAGTAATTTTTATTTCTTCACTTTTCCATCAAGTGCCTTTCTATAATCTCTCTTTTCTCAAATCATCCATCCTTCTTCCATCCGAAACCATCCGAAATCCGAAGATAATTCAAAATTCGCAACTCATCATTTCAAATCAACCAAAACATTTATTTGTTAAATAATCTTTTTTTTATTAAATATTTAAGAGACTTGGTGAGAGACCCTTGAAGGGCCTCCTGTCTTCCGTTCAAGAGGTGGTGGGACATTAATCGTTTTATTTCACGCGCTTGTCTCCATGTGTTGTTTAATTTGTTCTTTAAGCCTTGAAATGGAAATTAACAACCGGAGAGATAACAAGAAAGTGTGACTTGTTGAAAAAAAAAAATCACCGCCATTTCTTTTCAATTAAGACACATTTTTACCTCTGAAATAATACTCTACTAATCACTATAAAAACATCCAATCAAAATTCCCTTCTTTTTAAAGTTAAATTTATGTGATTATGATCGGATAAGGAAAAAGAAAGAATTGTAATATTTTTAACTTTCTCTTAGCTATATTTATGTAATATATAGAGAGAAAGAATTGCGATCATGTCAAAAATTCACTGTCGAGATTTTGATGGAAATACATGTTTTGAGATCCCCTGAGTCCAGAAAAGTGGGTCCCTCCAATTGTCTTTCTGAGTGTGTGTGTGTATGTCCATTTTTAAGCATTAAGAAAATGAGCTATGAGGTTGAAATTTCATATCGGCAAAAAAGTACTAGTACTTTACTGACTGACTTTTTCAGTTTTTTTCGGTTTTTTCAAAATTGGCTCTAATGATTTTGATTAAAATTGATTAATCAATTATTTTTTAGATCCTCTTTAAAATGTATATTCCCATTTTGCTCTGAAAATTGTTTGAAGCATACTTTACTGATGTAGTATTTCAGATTTTTCAAATTCATTTTTTGTCTCTCCCTTCCATAGAGCCAATGCTAAATTCCTATGGGGATTTGCATGTTAATTTCAATTCAAAAGAGGGGTCGCTACCCTTTGGAACTTTTTACACATTTAAAAAAAATATCCAAATATGAACCCTGTTATGCAATGGTGTGTCAAAGACCAAATATCGAGTTTTGAGAAAATCAACAATAAAGTTTTTTGTTTACATTGGATTACATGTAATTTTTCATGTCAATTGTGCAAGTAACATTAAATATAAATTTTTTAGGACATATTTCATAAAAAAAACTATTAATTAAAGCATTTGAAACAATATTCTGTGCTTAACTCAATTTTGAATTTTTTGGTCTTTGACACACCATTGCATAACAGGGTCCATATAAGATTATAATTTTGAAAAATAACCATAGTTTATTTCAAACAGTCAACATTTAAAATACAAATGAAAACGCAAGCGGTAAAGTTTGGAACTAAGGTGCTATAGGAAACTAAAAATATATCTCGACACAAAAAAATTTTGTGTGACAAGCACAATACAAACTTTCGAATACCGTTGGTAAGAGAAAGATGTATGCTGTGCGACCAGACACACCAGATTTCTTTTTGGCGAAGAAAAAATAACTTAAGGATTAGCCATCCTATTTCAAACAATAGTTTAGAAATTTAATTTAAATATAAGATACGATGAGTCAGAGGTGAGATATAAAACAAAAGATGTGCTCTTTTACAGGTGGTGGAGTTGCACGCGCGATCGGCGTTGATCGAATGGTCGCCCCCGGCGCGTACCAGCGACAGCGCCGAGTACAGTGACCGCGACCTTGTCTACGAGGTCATGCTCAGCGACAAGGGCAAGGAGGCCAAGTACAAGCCCATCTACAAGGGACCCAACTCGCTTTCCTGCCGGTCAGTGCCAGGGGAAAAACCCACACACCATCCAACTAACAAATAACTCGTCACCCTTCTCCTACCACCTACAGATATCCTTTTCAGACTATTTATACTATCAGACTATAGAAGACCGTGACCCCAAGTGATATTTTCTTAATGCTCTTTTCTTCGACGGTACATATCTACATTCGGAATTTATATAAAACATTTGTTAAAAAGAAAAAAACCAAATTTCTTTTTACGTCAAATTTTGATTGATTGGTATCTGATTCAATAAATTTTGTCGTCTGGGACGGGTTGCGCACTCTAGACCAGCGTTTTCCTACTCCAAGGGGAGGCGCGAATATTAGCCACAGCGAGCAATTTGCTAGTTTTATAAATAAAATAATAAATAAGTACAAAGAAAAAAAAATATTTTTTATATATTAAAATTTTTTTTTTTTTTTATGAAATGGGAGTGGGGGGAGAGGCGTCATACGATTAAACATTTTTAATTGAGACGTTCAGTGGCGTAACTAGAAATTTAATTCGTGGAGGGGAGGGGTGTAGAGTTGTACTAAAACTATAAATTTTAGGATTTCGGGGGGAGAGGGGAAGACGTACTGCACCCCCCCCCCCCTTAGATACGTCACTGAAGACGTTGTAACATAAAATTTGGAAACCACTGCCCTAGACCTTTGGTATCAGAACGAAAAAAATTGAATACAACTAGGAAGAAATTATCTTATGAAATACATAAAAATAAATTTCTTCATAGAGATCCTTAAAATTGCCTTTCTAATTACTATTATAAGTTGAAATACATAAAAATAAATGTCGTGAAAACACCCATCTAGAATCTCGTCATATTTTGACTCATCAGGAAATTTCCAATATGCTCTGTTTACAATACTTGTTCATCGAATAGATGACACTTAATTTAAAAAAAATTTAACGGGAAATGTTGATTAAAAATTTATAAATATATGCTAATAGGTAAAAGGGATTGTGTCTTAGTCTTTATCGCGTTTATTACAAATGAACTATAAATTAAATTTCCGAAAAAATTTGTTTTCTTTGGCATTTATAATTTAATTGAAAATTTATCTTAGTTTGTTCGTTTTTATACTTAATATCGGAATGGAATTTTTTCTTTGAAAAGAAAAATTTTCAACATCTAAATCAAAATTGATACTTCATCAGAACATTATAATCTCACTTAACTAGCATCGTTCAAGAATTATACTCGTAAAGCGAAACACTCGTTATGCAAAACAATAACATTCTCGCTATAGAGCTGTCCTCCCCATGACACAGACTGATGTAACATGCGCGTAATCCGGGACTTCCCCTCTCCTTATCACTTGTTATACAAAACGTCTTTCGTTAAACAAGTCATTCTTTTACAATTTGTTTGCTCGTTATCCGAATTACTTATTATGAGACCTAAGCGAGGGTCTACTGTATTTCCTATTTTCTTGAAATATTTTTTTCTCGTTTTTAACCAAATTTTTTGGTGATAACATTTATTTATCAAACATTTTTAAAAAATCTCTAATTTCGGTTCACTTTTGGTAGGAGAATGTTCAAAATAATTTTTATTTTTTTTATTTTTTGAATTTCATATTTTTACTTGATACTGATGATCAAAAAAAAACACACTAGGGTATATTTAGGAAATTCTTAAATTAATTAACAAGGGATCGCCAAGTTGTCTTAAGCTATTACATCCTTGACCGAAGAAATAAAACAAGGCCAAATTAATTTCACAAATAAGAAAATTTTGTCTTAATAGCTAATTTAGCTAAATAGCAAAGTTTTTTAAAATATATCTACCAAAGTTTTATAAAATATATCTCTACACCCCCATGGATCTCGAAATGGCTTCTTTTATTGATATTTGATACTTCATCATACTTCCATATTTTTTTCTCTGTCTTTAAACAAAGAAAATATATGCGATTGCTAACCACGGAATGAATTGAAAGTTTACACTTGCTTAACTCTTTAAAATAATATTCTTTATTGCTTATCGTTTATTATTTTTTATTTATTTGAAAAATTCTTTTGAATTGAAGAAGCAAAACAAAAAAAAAAAAATAACTTTCCAACAAACCCAGGCTTATTTAATTCTTTTCAAAAAGTTTTATTCGCTTCGTTGTTACAACGCCTAATATTGATTTAAACAAAAAATTTATTTCTCTCTCTTTATTTATTTTCAAATTATTTAAACGAGGATTTTTAGTGCTCTGATTAATTTTGTTAACTTGGATATTTATTGTTTTTTTTACAAACCTCTTCAGACATTCTTCAAACGTAAGAGGGACTGACAAGTTCTGATTACTCCAGGGTGCAATTTCTTAGGATAGTAGAGAGTAGTCCAGTTTTCTTCCTTAGATCTTTAATTTTTGCCAACAAGTAGATATATATATATATATATATATATATGGGTTGTTTATCCATGCTAATAATCCCTTCTTTCAATTCTAATTGGTCTTTATCCACAACAATTTTCAATCAACAATTCAATATATATAATTAATAATTCGTTTTACTAATGAAGTAAGAATCCTCACTAATGTTAGAGCATACTGAATAATCTTCACCCCCAGATATTAAAAACTGTTAATTCTAACAAAAATTAAAATTTAATTAACAATTTTTAATCTCTGAAGTGAAGATTTTTCAGTACTTTAAATAATCTCCAGGAATATTCAATCTTACGTAGTAAGAAATTAAATAAAAACATATGTTGAGATAATTAATGCCAACCAGTTTATTTATATAACTCCTTCCGCTATGTTTCGACGTTTCGGAGAATCATAAACTCCTTATTCAGGACTGCATTGCCGTTCATAATATGATTATTAAAAGTTTTTATATATAATTAAATTAAAAATCAGTAGTTTTCTTCTTTGTCACTTCAAGATTGTATTTGATAATATAAATAAAACAAATTTTCTTTAAAAAAATTATGGTTTTATACTTCATTTTTGGATAAATCTGCGCAAGTTACACTTGTTTTGGCACAATGAGTTGCCGTCTTCAGAGCCAATTTAATTAAATTAATGATATAAATATTACATACAGTTTTTAGTCATTATATTAAATTACCTCTTCACTAATAATCTTACAATAGAGATGTAATATTGAGGTTATGGAGAAAGAAAAACCAGCGACTGCTTTCCACGTTAAAATAATTTATTCGCAGATATTTCGGTAAGCTTAACACAAACCATCCTCAGTGCATCAAATTATATGATTGTGGAGCGTTTAACAAACTCATAAAATGCTTGAGAAGCCATTCTATACATGGAGGGACAAAACCACATGAAGCAAGTCACTGAGAGAAAAACAGCATCTACAGTATATACATAAGACACAATCGAATTTTTTGTATGCTTTACGATAATTTCTCACAGTGACCCACCAGGCGCGTGTACTTTTAATACTGAGATGAGATGTAATATTTATAACATTAATTTAAAGTATTCTTTGAAGTTAAATTGAGTCTGAAGATGGCAGCTCATTGTTCCGAAACAAGTGTAGACTTGCCAGCCAGATGCCCAAAAATGCTCTGAAATATAAAACTATAATTTAAAAAAATAATTGTTTTATTTACTTTATTATCAATTACCATCTTGAAGTGTCCAAGAAGAAAACTACTGATTTTTAATTTAATAATATGTTTATGAGCGGCATATTTTTTTTTTTTTTTTTTTGAAAAATTTATTTGCTAATCCTATATTTTTCTGAATAAGGAATCGTATTGATTCCGAAATTTCCACACAAAATAAGAGGATTGATCTCAAATAAACTGGTCTGACTATTATCTCCAACATCTGTTTCCACCTTTAGAAGTTCAGGAAGCAAACTGGAAGATAGACATCCCAAATGATCTGCTCATTAATACCCCTTTTATAATTTAAATTTTAATACTTCACCTTGCTGGTGTTCTTTCATTTAGAACTTATTTTTGCAAGCCATGAAATATTTTTTTTTTATATTATAAATGATTTTTTTATAAGATAGTCATATGGTAGGAATTTTTATTAACGGTGTTCGAGTGATCAATTAATTAAAATTAGTCTTGTTATTTTTTTTTTATATAAAATTTTTCTATCCATTTGAGAGCACCTCGAGGTCAACCAAGGACGTTTGTGCAGAAACCTCAGGTTGTTTGCTTGGCTGGTTTTTTCACATTGCAAATAAATAACACCAGAATCTGGTATTAAAAAAGAAGGAAAATCGCAACATTCCGAAACCAAGGTTAGCTTCGCTGTTTCTTTTACATAATTATCATCAAGAAAGAGAGAGAACTTTATGGAAGCCGATTCTAAGTAAATAGTTATTTTTTAAAGAAATGTCAAGTTCATGTTTAGATAAGAAAAATACTTATTTATATATCGAATCAATTCATTAAATTGAGATTGAATATAAAATATTTGTCTAATGATAAAAGTTGAAAATAACAAACATAATTATGAAATAATAAATTAGTTAAAAAAAAGTGATTAACATATTAAATTAAATTTATCAATTTTTTTTTTTCACTCCCATTCTCATTAAACAAATTTTAGGCCAAAATGTTATATTTAAACTTGTTCATTGATCCCAATTGTTTTTCGGGAAGGAATTTTAGTAAGACTTTTATTTTGGTCAAAATTTTATTAGACATTTGGTTTTCAAACGGGGATAACGGCATAAAATAGCAGCTTTAAAGTGGGCGTTTCCTTTAAACAGGATGGTCTGATTTCTTTATTATTTTCACCGTTTAGAAAATATTAATGTTATTATTTTTATTTTATTCAACAGATAAAATACTTCTTTTTTAAAAGAAAAACTAGAAAATTCTTAAGATTCTTTTCAACTTTCGTCATCAGTAGGCATTTGACTTTAGCTGGATGTTTACAAGTATACGTATGTATTTATAAATCGAAGATGCGAGGGGTCGGCTGAAATTTTGCATACTACTAGATACAATAACATAGCCTGGTTTGGGAGACCCAAAAGTCTTAAAGAACTCCCTTAACACTTTTAAGTAACATAAAAATTCTACTGCTAAATGCAATATTTATTTTTCAGTCCCCATTTATACCGATACATTTCTCCCAACTGGTAACAAGTTTTTTTCATTTGGTTATTGAAGAATTCTCGTGGTTTTACTCTCTGACTAATGAGGCCATAGTTGCATTGACTTCATCATCGTTGGAGTAATTATTGCCCTTGAGAACCCAATATCTTGCATCATGACAGAAGAGGTTTCTCTTGAGGAAGGAAACGGGAACCTACCTCAGTATTATTCTCATGAAAGTTACTCCTCAGAGTAACTACAGCATGCCTGACACCAAGTGAGGCAGTATTAGTGCGTTCACAACCATATCTCTAATTTGAAAATAACTGGATTGTACGAGTTTTTTTATAAGAATCTATTTTTGAGGAAATTTTCTCGCCGTTCCTTTGATGGATAAAATTAGATTTAATTAAAAACAAAATGTTTAAATGGTGGGATTTAATTGCGACTATTTTTCGGCAGAATTTCAGCCTGAAGATGGAGTATTTATCTCCGAAACTGTGAAATTCTGCAGAAAAACAGTCGCAATTAAATCCCACCATTTAAACATTTTGTTTTTAATTAAATCTAACCTTATCCATCAAAAGGAACGGCCGTAAACTTCCTCAAAAATAGATTCATATTTCTAATGTTAAAAAGCAGACATTCTTTGTTCCTTTTGAACCTGTATAAAGCGATATATGTCTTCCTAGACATCTAGGACATGTTCCTTCTAACTCAGTATAAAGTCGAATCTGACACCAAGGAGTTGGAATATTCAAACTGAAGAGAGAGCTGGACCTATATATTTATTTCGATTATCAAATAACTCATAAGATAGCCAGCCGATGATTCCTAATTGTGAAATAATAATTTTTTTTAACGTGCTATTGGAAATTTCTGAAATTCGATAATATAATATATACCCTCCCAGAGGATTAAAAGACATTTGGGGCCAGGTGAAAAATAGTCAAGAAAAGAAAAATAATACAATAGAAACAAAGAATATCTCTTGTGTGCTATGAATTATTTTCATTACGGTATATCAAAACAACTACTGAGCTCATTGCATATTCCCTGAAAAGAGCAGATGAATCATCAAATGGCTTTCAATAAACAATATCCATTCTTCAAAACCAATGTTTATAAAATAAATATATTTTTTTTATGTTAATGAAGGCCACGTCACATCATCATTTTATGGAAAAATATAAATATAATGTATGAGCGTGCATTTATTAATATTTCAGTTAAATTTTAAAATAGAATTTTCATAAAACATTATTTTAGGCTACTTCCTTCTTTTCTTTAAAAATAAACGGATGTGGCCACATCATAAGTGACGGACTCAAATATTTGTATGACTTCCAAGGAACACATATGTACAGTATATACTTAATTCTCGAATTTTTATATTCCAACTATAGATACTTTGAAATATTGTCTCTATACTCCTTTATTTGTTTGTTCAGAGTTCTTCGCATCAGTACAAAAAGCAATTATACAATTATATTAATCCAAATAGTTTATCTTATTCTAAGAATATTATAATCTTTTAATTTTCTCCGAATATATTGATAGATGATGCTGAATCATTATCACTAATATTTCTCTTTTTTTTATTCTAGGATCGAAGATCTTCGCCCAGGGACCGAGTATTTCGTTTGTCTGCAGCTTCACCTGAACGGTGCGCAGTTAGGTGCCACCGATTCCACCACCTTTACGACACCTGCCTGTGCACCTGACACCCCGGCGCCGCCCAAATTGCACACAAAAACCCGTAATTCAGTCCAACTTAGGTATGATTTTTGACAAATAATTACATTTTCATATACTCTAGTATATTTGTTTTGCGGTTATTGGTGTTTTTTATACTGTTTGAACTTGGGATAAATGTTAATAGTCATAATCGTGCTTAATGTCAAACAGAAGTCTTAAAAAATGTATAATCTCTTTTCTCAGAAGCAAATACTTTAACAAAGCAAACTTGTGGGATCGTAGGACCCCCGGCAGGAGCCAGGAACGAAGTACCTCACGCCTTTTCTTCAAATCCGAATATAATATAATATAAAAAGAGATAGAGAGAAAGAGAATTCTCTAGATCGTGGCCTCGCCTTCCTCCTCCGAAGCTCTGGCGCTGTAACGCATTTTTGTTACTGCTGATTTTTGTTACGTGACGTTTTCTGCCAATTCACCATTACAGTAACCCGCGTACTTCGTCCCAAAAAAAACTATAACCCCCACCCCTTCCAGAGGTCCTCCAATTCTACAATAAAACGGGTCATTGTCTAAAGAATCCAGTTTTTGATAAATTAGTTATAGGGAGAAAATAATGATAAACAGGACCTTAGGATGAAACATCATTTAAAATTTTTGTAGAACTATCTAAAAAATCTCCAAATGAGTATCCTACTAAAAAGATATTTTTTTTTTTTTGAAAAAAAAAAAAAAAAGCTGTTTTCGTCTGGGTTTCTTATCCTTGGATATTTTAGGAACATGAGGGCAAAGTTTCTTTTAGGGAGAAAACTATAATTGTTTTAACCAAAACTCGTTTGTTTGTGCAAATAAGTAGGAAAGACGGATGAAAAAAACAAATGCTTAGTATAATTGAACCAAGTTCATTTATAAGTAAGAATCTTAAGAAATAATTATTGTTTACTCTCTCCAACATGCTTTTAAACGCAATCCTCTGGGTATTTCATCTTAATTATCCGATAATATCTATGAGGAAAATCCTCACTAAAAAAAAACCTGTAAATAAAAAAATTTCCGGGAATGAACATCTTTTTAATTAATTTTGATTATCTTGTTGTGAGTTTCAAAAATTATATTGACATAATCTGGAACATAAATTATCTTTAATATTATAATTCTTAAATTCATCTTTTTGTTTATCGTTGTTTAATTAGGTGGACTCCGACAGCCGACAATGGAGCAAGTATCACGCAGTATCTGCTGGAGTACGATGAGGGTCGAGGCGCCGAACCTTGGGTCGAGGTCTATCATGCCCGAGGCAAGCAGTACAATGTCGGTCGGCTGCAACCTGCCACTGTTTATCGGTTTCGGTTGGCTGCCGTCAACGAGAAAGGAAAAAGGTACTCTATCTTCTCAACAAATTTTCTTTAATTTACTATTCCCGGAAATTTGGATTGTTTTTACTTTACAAACGGCTATTAATTTCTTTCTAAAGACGTATGGTTTTGAAAGCAAAAGAGAAGGTTGTTTTTTAAGTGATGTAACCAACACAATCAACCGATTCAATTTAAATCATAAATAAAAGTAGAGTAGAAACTCGATTATTTGGAACTCATTCATCGAGGGAACCAAAAGAGCCAAGCTCTTTATTTATATATAATATAAAGCTGCACCATTATTTTTATTAATTAAAGACTCAGACTTAAGGATGAGGGGAGGGTATATTGGCTGAGATTTTTCAGGAGAGAGGTGGCATATATAGACATATTACTAATATATTTATTTAAAAAGCATTTAATGAAACCTTAAGAATCAAGTTGTCACATTACTTTTCATTTATTCTCAAGTAATGAAGGGTAATTTAAGTATTATAAGCATTTTGTAAGCATTCTAGGGGGGAGGTGTATCCCATTTGCTTATTCTTGCTGACAAGGGGAAGAGGGTTAGCTTGTGTCAGCATTTTCAAATCAAAAAAGGGAGGAAGGGGTTAGCTTTTTTTTTAATATATTATTACTACTGGCTTATATATATTAAAGGAACCCTCGGGCCTTGGTGTAGGGGTTAACGTGCTGGCCTTCTGTACTAAGGGTCGCAGGTTCGCATCCCGTCTCATTCGACAATTTATTTCGTTTTAATTGGGAATAAATTGAAATAAATAGAGTCGGGGTCTAAATAGCCTCCGTTGCTGAAAAACCTTAAAATAAATTAAAAAAAAAAAAAAAACATTATAGGCTATATAATTTTATACTGGCTGTGAGCATAAAATATAGATGTATGAAATGGAGTCAGCCAAGGAAAAGTGAAAAACAAATTTATACTGTCGACGTTTCGAGCGCTCGTCACGCCCTTCCTCGGGGGTCAATATGTTACAGATGGTAGTAATTAGATTGTTATTTGACATCATTAAACAGAAATTTAACAACATTAATAATGTATCATGTGTTCGTTCAATGATCTACGTGTACAGTGAAGGACAATATTAAGTCCCACCCATGCGTTTTCTACTTGTGATAATTTCATTATTTTTAAAAAAAATATGATATATTTTTTAATGGAAACTTTTCATGGTTCAAACCTAGAAAATTTTCAATCAAGATTTTCATTTTCTTTTATAAAGACAATGAAAAATAATATAAAAAATAATCACAAGTAGAAAACGCATGGGTGGGACTTAATATTGTCCCTAACTGTACGAGAAGCTTTGCATTTAAACACATGCCATTTATTTGTTATTAAAATCATTGTTTAAATTGAACACATGATACATTATTAATGTTGTAAAATTTCTGTTTAATAATGTCAAATAACTCTAATCCTATTACTACCATCTGTAGCATTTGACTGTCCCGATGAAGAGCGTGACGAGCGCTCGAAACGTCGACAGTATAAATTTATTTTTTACTTTTCCTTGACTGACTCCATTTTATACATCTGTGTATATAAATAATATAGGCCTATATATGTTGACTTTTCAAAAAAAAAATCTTCGATACCAAAAAGGCCTAAAAAAAAAAATTTGGCTTCATAAGAAAAAACTCCTAGTGTACTATTCAATTTATTTTTTTTAATCTTCCTATTAAATTTAATTAGTCTCTCCAAAAAGTATAAAAATTTTTTAAGATCTCTTTTCAAAACAAAGGGGCCATTGCTCTCGATATTTGCATAAACATTTGATAAATACTATATTTTTTTTTATTGTATTCAAAAATACAACAAAAAATTACCATACTGATTGCAATCGCACGTAAATAAAATATTTTAGTATTTAAGTTGTTGTAAATTGCCTGCATTTCATTTTTACTATTTAGTAAATGAGATGGATTACATATTAATTCTAAGTACGCCTTTTCACAATGCATCACATTTCATTGTCTTCCTGGTTTCTTTCAATTAAAAAAGTCCTTTTGTTATCTGGTATAATAAAAATAAAACAATTGAAATAAAGATTCTGGATATATATTTTATGTCTCATAAAAGAAACTAGAACATCTTGACTTTTTTCTTTTTTTAATGCAAAATTTATTTCGCGAGTGAACATCAACTGAACTAAATTTTTTTTTTTTTTTTGCAGTGGCTATTCAGAGGTGATGGAAGTATCGACTGTGGGCAATGCACCATCACAACCGGCACCTCCAGCACTTCGTGAAGCTCGTCCTCGAGCTCTCCTTCTCACTTGGTCTAAACGTGCTTGTGATCGAGAGTTTACTCTCCAGATGCAGGATCGAGATACAGGCTATGGCTTCCTACCTATGTATTCGGGCCCTGAAACAAGTTGGCTGTGTGAATCCCTTCAGCGCCATAAGGAGTATGCCTTTCGGGTAAATTTCATTTAAAATTTTCATTTCATTTTAAAATTTTACTTATTATTATACTAGTGAAAAATCTGGTGTGGCTGGCGCACCACAGAACACAACTTTCTCTTACCTTCGGTAATCGAAAGTTGTATTCTGTGCTTGTCACACCAGATTTTTTGTTGTCGACATATATTTAGTTCCCGACAGTACGGAACATTTGAATTCAGATGTAAAATTTATAAGTATGGGAAAATATTTATTTTTGTTACCATGGCAATCATTTCTCCTATCTTTCCTATGAAATACAAGAGTAAAGTTGTCTTCCCAGAAGATTTCAATGGCAAAATGAGAATATACATTTTAAAGAGAATCTAAAAAATAATTGATTTTTGAATTAAAAAAAAAATCGTTGGAGCAAATTTTGAGAAAATCGAAAAAAACTGAAAAAGTACATCAGTAAAGTACTAGTACTCTTTGGCCGATTTTGATTAAAAGCTTATTTTTCCGGTCCCGGGGGGGGTGTTTAACTTAAATATAAAATTTCAACCTCGTAGCTCAATTCCTTCATGCTTAAAATTGAACACAGACAGACCATGTCGTGAAAACCACTTTTATGGAATCAGGGGACCTCAAAACGTGTATATCCATCAAAATCTCGACATCGAATTTGTGACATGAATCTAATACTTTCTCTATATATATTAACATATATATATATAGAGGTAAGAGAAAGTAAAAATTATTTTTTCATTCAATTCTTTAATATAATTAGATAAATTATATAAAATTAGATTTAAAAGGAAAATCAACAATTTTTAATAATTAAGAAATAAATATCTTATTATTCGGATTAAAAAAAATCTTTTTATATAATTGAAAAGTAGCATAAGTTGGAAAACTTAATTATGTTATTTAATGGGAAAATGATTATCGACACGCGACTTTAAATCTCTCTAAAAATTTAACATTCCTGATTTCCTCAGAAGGGGGGCATTGAATAGGAGAAAAAAAAAAAAAACTTTAAAACTTCATTTCATCATTATTGATTTAATCCCTCTTCAAGGAGTTTTGAGGTCCCCTGAACAGAAAGAATTTCTAATAAGAAATCTTTTTGTTATTTATTAACTAATATCTTATTTAAATTTTTTACATTATTTTTCAATTATTTTTTTTTTCATCATCTAATCAATCATTGTTCATTCTTTTTTTCCGAGAAAAGCAAATTATTTTTTAATTACATTTTTTATATTTTTTAATATTATAATTATTTATTCATTAATCATATAAATTATTTGTTGATTAATTTTTTTTTTTACAATATAAATGCAAAACTATTCGTAAATCTCATCGATCTTCACTTCAGCTAATCTTATCATCAATCGTCACTAAACAAAATATTTTTTTCTCACTTTCCTTTTAAAAAAACGCCCTTGGCATTTGGGCCTTAGGTTCCTGATATATTTTACTTTCTTTTACCTATGTATATATGTAATATATATAGAGAGAAAGTATTGAATTCATGTCAAAAATTCGATGTCTATACACGTTTTGTGGTCCCCTGAATCCAAAAAAGTGGTTTTCGCGACTTGGTCTGCCTGGGTGTGTGTGTTTGTGTGTGTGTGTGTGTGTGTGTGTATGCCTGTGAACAAAATATCTCATGAACGAAAAGAGCCACGAGGTTGAAATTTTATATTTAAGTTAGGCACCCACCCCCCTAGGGCGTGAAATTATGCTTTTAAACAAAATCGGACAAAAAGTACTAGTACTTTTTTTCGATTTTCTCAAAATTCACTTCAACGATTGTGATTAAAATTCAAAAATCAATTATTTTTTAGTTGCTCTTTGAAATGTATATTCTCATTTTGCCCTCAAAATTGTTTGAAGACCACTTTACTCTTATACGTCATAGGAAAGATAGGAGAGCCATGGTAACAAAATATAATTTTTTCCCATGTTTATAAATTTTATATTTTTAATTCTAATATATCGGCGTAATCTAAATATATCTCGAAACAAAAAAATCTGATGTGACAAGTACACAACACAACTTTCGATGACCGTAGGTAAGAGAAAGTTGTGTGCTGTGAGACCAGTCACACCAGTTAAATATATCTATACTATATATATAATTGAGAGGAGTCCCTCTGCCTGTCTGCTATATAAAAACTATAAACAGAATTAGAGAATATTAAGTGGGAGAAAATTATTATAATTCATTAAATCTCTTCTCCTTCTCCCCCTTCACTTGCCCCCTCTCTGCCCACAATTTCTCCTCTTTCTTAATTAGCCAATCAGAGGGGTTGATTTCTTAGGCGCCATAATTCGCCTGCTCTACAGGGCAGCTGCGATGCCCTCCCACCTCAGTAGAGAGGAGACCTTTGACTAGTGTTAATCCACGTTACTTTTCGTAAGAAAACCGACGCCTCGCTCAGTTTGTAGGCAGCCATGATGGCGGGTGGTCACCTCTCTCCCATTGACCTTATTTCTCAACGTTTTCTTTAGGTATTTCAATTCAAAATTAGTTATTATTCATTAATTATACTCTTTAATGGTTAAATATTTATAATTAATATTAAAATTTAAGAATATCTCAATATGAGGGAGGAACCTTATATGAATGCATGCAATCATTTAATCCTCCCTTGCTTTTTATATTCAAGCTTTAAGTGACAATTCTTCCCAAATTTTATTTAACTCCTTTTTTAGAGCCAAAATCTTTCGTATATTATTAAAAGGTTGATATATGCCACTGGATTTTATCATCATTGCTCATTTATAATATTGTGTTATGTCATTTTGACCAATTGGCACAGACGCGAATTATACATTCCAATATATTACATAACCTAGAGAATTATTATCGACAAGAAATAGATTTTTCACAATATTCTTTTCTTATTCTGAATGGAATATTATCAATCTTAATTTGCTTTAGTTCTATATACACTTCCAAACATGCCAGTACTTGTCCATGTACTAGTCATATATATGCACCGGTATATAAATGCTTAAAAGTTAAATAATAGTTGAAGCAAAATATTATTTATTAAGCAGCCAGCAGTGCTAATATTTTATTCGACTCTTATTAACAGACTTATAATTTTGTTATTTGTTTTTAAGACTATTTTTTAATTCAGTTTATTAGATTAATATACAAAACCCTCGACCGGTAGTCTCTCCTGATTAAGTATTTCCCTGGTTCACGGGAGTCTACTAAAAATCTTTTTTTATAATTCAATTTCCCTTTTGTAGAAAAACAGCAGAGGTAAATAACTCGTCCTTGTTATGAAATAATTTTAAATAAGAAATAACTAAACCATTTCTCGCTTTGTGTTTTGCAGCTGAAGGCGCAAAATGACGGCGGAGATTCCCGGTGGTCGGAGGAGGTCTGCTATCGTACTCTACCCGAGTGTCCTTCTGCTCCCGGTAAACCCTGTGTCAAGGGTCGTATCCATTCCCATTGGTTCCATCTTCGTTGGGATCCTCCAAACGATAAGGGTGGTGCGCCCATCACCTCTTACCAGACTGAGGTCGACCGCGGAAAAGGTATATTCTTCTTTCTCTCTATTTCATCTTATTAATTTTAAAGTTTTTTATAATTAAATCTAATGTTGTTGACTTTTAAAACGCACTCGTTTGATCAATTGATGGGAGTATTTCTTTGTGATTATATTATTTGAAAATAATATTATATATATTTTTTTTGTAATGGGTGCATTAGGTCCGAAGACCTTTAATGACCAGTGGTCACATGCAGCCAGGAAGAATAGAGTTAAAAAAAAAAGGGGAACTCAATTGCGTTCATTCTCTCCTGGGACGGGATGCAAACCCTTGACCTTTAGCACCAGAAGCTAATGATCTACCTCTGATTCATAAGTCAAGAGTGTTTTTAAACAAAGGATTTAAATAATAAAGGGTTTAATAATATATAAACTTTCGACCGTTGGTTCTCGTTGAAACATTTTGTAAATTAAAATTAAATATACAAATTAAACACTCTATTAGAATTCTATTCTATTAGAATGTAATCACTTCTGATGATGACAAGGAATTGTCAAAATAAGTATCAAGTGTTAATTTTTAATTAATAAAACTTTTGAAACAAATAACCTAGTGTTTAATTTGTATATTTTTATTTAAAAAAAAGTCAATCTATTAAATAAAAGAAGCTGTTTAACATGTATAAATTAATAGTTTTAGGTTGTATTATATATTTTACCAAAGCGGCTGTTTGCCCTCCATAAAAGGGCAGATGGATTATTAAGGGAGCGAGTGGAAAAAAGGGTGTAAAATTTTTCGGAAGGGAATCAAGGGTAAGGGAGAAAGAAACTAATCGATAATCGAATATTCTTTTTAGTAACATTTTTATTTAGCATCATCGTGCTCTTAATTGATCACCAAATCACGGGATCATATTCCCTTTATTCCCATACTGAAAGATAAAAATATCCTTTTTTTAATAAGGGGTCGTCCACATATTCCCCCCTCCCCCAAGTCACAGTTAGTAACATTCAAACAAACCCTCCTACAAATATTGTCCCAACCTAGGTTTTTTTTTTTTTTTTTTTTTTTTTTTAACTTGATGGAAAATTTACTAATATATTTTTCTTGATTTTGTCTCCAGGTTATAAGCAGGTCTACACGGGTTCGGAACCCGAATGTGTGGTGGAGGGTCTTCAGCCCGGCGTCTCATATAGCGTCCGTGTGGCATGTTCAAATGCTGGCGGATGCCAATCACCTGCAAGCGAGGCGGCCGTCGTCACCACAGATGCCGTGTGTCCGGGACAATGCGCTCCACCTCGTACTCATGGCCGCTCCAAGCCCACCGCCATCATGCTCAAATGGGGTACGCACACATCTGTTCACCACCCTTTCATGGCTGGAGTTACACTAAACTGATCGCCAACTAAAATATTATTAATATGACATATAACTCTTGACAGACAATTAATTGCTTTTTAAGTAGCAAAATTTTTTTTTTTTAATTCTATATATATATGTTTTTATTTTTTTTTTTCTATATATTTATTTACTTAATCTTTAGAGTGTAACTTCAGCCTTTATATTTCTCTCTCTCTTTTCTTCTTAATTTAACAGCAAAGTTGAAGAAGGCAACAAGATGCCAAGAAAAAACTTGTTCGCTGCATGTTTACACCTTCCTCAGGAGTTGTACTGTACCGTGGAAAAAGTCAATTCTGAGGAAGATGTAAAAACACAGCGAAATCTCGGCTTTCGATAACAAGATTTTTTCTTCATTTTTGACTGCATTCTCTAACTTTTTTTTTCTAAAATAATAATTTTTATGATAAGCTAAATAATTATTAATCGATTAACCGAATAATGAAAAGATATTATCGACTTTATCATTTAAATTTTATATTCAGATTTTTGGATTTTTAGATTTTTTTTTTTTTTTTGCATTTAAGAAGCTGCACTCTGGACGATTACTATTAAAATTCGGACATGGTTCATTATTACACCAAATAACTATCATAATTGACTATCCAAAAAGGGAAACATAAGAAAATTGTTTACTTTTGAACTTGGTCCACTTTTGCTTTGAACCACTCATATATTTTTCATCAAATTTTTAAATTTTTTAGCATTTTTTGTGTATTTGGACATCCGGCTATAGAAACATTAAACAAAAACTTTCGGATCATTATTACCAATATAATGATACAGCCATGTTTATTATTATGATTATAGCATTTTTATTTAGATTTCAAAGATATTTTTTTTATTCGGTTAATCGATCAAACACTACAAACAAAAAATTTTCTTAATGTATTTTTAGAAAACTTTTTAATAATTTATTTAATTAATAATAATAAATTAGCTTGTTTTTCCAATTTAACAATTCTACCTGGAAAGTAAACTGGTATGTTGTACTTTGCCATGTCAGTATTTTTTTTCTATTAGATTTTATTATTATTGATTTGTATTTGGTTTTGAAATATATATATATATAATTTTTTTAGCCATATTTATAGTTTATTAATTAAAAAATTAGCTGTCTACTATTGATTAAAGGTAGAATGTAATATATAATAGATCTATTATCGATATTTCGATTAACTCTTCCGCTTCTTTATAAAATAAATTTACAAAATTTCATATATACTTCAAAGAAAGCGCATCACCAATGAAATCTTTTAATTTTATTTCTTATATTTTTTATGAAATCAGAGAATGAAGAAATATCGATAATAAAATGCACAAATATATTAACGAAGCAAACACATTTTTAAATGTATTTCATTATTAAATGCAATGCGGAAAGTGAAAAGGGACCTCTTGTCGGCTAAGTAAATTTATCGGTACAGAATTTTAGTCGAATTAGGTAAAAAATATGGATTTTTGTGTTTCGATTTTATACAATTCTTCAAAATGTGCTAAACAGATTCATTCGGTAATTTTAGCGGTGAGAATCCGAGAAAAATTACAAAATAATCATAATAACTTTAAATATATTGTGTTTAAATCCTTTTTCCTCTAAATTCCGTTTTTTACTCATTTTCTCTTTCCGCATCACAAATGTAAAAATAAAAATTAATTAATTATAAAAAATCACGTAAAAATTATTAATATTTGTTAAAATACGAATTTAATTCGTTCAGAAACTTCATTTAAAGTCTTCATATTTTTATACAATATTTATGTGATATTTTGGGAGAAGCAAGTTGAGAGATGATCTGTTGTTAATGAAATATTCTGTTAACAGGGCCGCCCAGCTTCGAGGGTGGCTCGCCGGTCACCGAGTTCCTGTTGGAGATGGAGGGCTCAGACCATCCCCGTGGGGTCGTCTATCGGGGTCGGCAACCTGAGTGCCTGGTGGCGGGTCTCGCACCTGGTCGCCCCTATACCTTTCATCTTAGGGCCTTCAATCGAGTTGGGGTGAGTGTCTATTCAATCTCATCTATAAAGAGCTTAAATCTGTGAGTTTTAAATGAGACCCCATTTTTACTTTTACTTTTCTCTGCACAATAGTATATTTTAATAATAGATTAACAATGCACCCTTTAGCCCCAAATACTTGCTGACAGGTACCCCGATATGGGTGTGAAACATTCGATAATTGACAGTTAGGGCGGATACAAGGGGAGGGGGAGTAACGGGAGTAATTATTCCTCCCTCCCAGAGATTAAAAAATTTTTTTTTTTAACATTTAGATTTAAAAATCCTACTTAGCTCTTTTTCTTTTATTAAATAAGATAAAAAGAATTTTTTAAATATTTTGTAGACGAGGATTATATTCTCATTGGCAGCAGCAGCTTACTCGTCAACTTTGGATGGAGGTAAGTTATTTAAAATTAATTAAAATCAAGATTAATTTTAATTTTGTATTTATTTCTCTTCCAACAGGTCAAGTGAAATTTGCAAAACACTTGACCTGTTGGAAGAGAAATAAATACAAAATTAAAATTAATCTTGATTTTAATTAATTTTAAATAACTTACCTCCATCCAAAGTTGACGAGTAAGCTGCTGCTGCCAATGAGGATAAAAAGAATGTTAAGCATTTTCTTGAAACTCCTACCTCTCCCTACTTTAAATTTTTTTAAAAATGTTCATTCTAATTATTTTTTTTTTTTGTGGTTTTCAGCCCGGGCCCTGGTCAGAGCCGGCGGAGTTCCTTTCCGGGGCTGCGCCCCCGAGCACCCCCCATTCGCCTACAGTCCAATGTCCCAAGTCTGCCAACCATGTCTTGGTCTCTTGGGAAGCCCCCGATCCTAACGGCGCCCCTATCACCGAATATCGCCTTGAAATGTCAAACGCCTCCACGCCGCCAACAACGCCTACCGAGGAGCCGTCAAATATGCCACTATTATACCAGGTATATTCTATTTTTAATTTCAATTCCCTTATTAATTATATTATTTTTTCATATATTATTAATATTACTTATCAAATGATACCACTTTTTATTACAAATAAAGGAAAATCAGCGTCCTTTCAGAGCTCATCTTTTTTTTAAACATTTATTTTGAGATAAAAAATTTATTTTATTTGATTTTGATCTTTTACATGAAATATAAAAGAATATTTTTTTTCAGTCGTCGAGTAGTGGGTCAGAAGAGGCCTCACCGACGGAGGAATTACCTCTTCCACCGGTTGCTCCTTCGCCTATTATTTATTCCACGGCTTATCAGGGTTCCGAAACAAGCTGTGAGCTCAAAGGGCTTGTGCCCGCCGCATCCTACCTTTTTAGATTACAGGTGATTATAGAAATAGAGTAATTTTAAGTGTCCTCAAGCACTCAAGGATTTAATTTCTATTAGAAGAAAAAAATAACAATTTCTTGAATTTTGGTATCATCTAATATCTCCCTCCGATTCAATGTATTAATGTCAGCCTTTCTGATTAAATCAGAACAAATTATGTTTGGGGAATTAAAAGTAATTGACAGCCAACAAAAATTATTATAAATCTTAAAATTGTAGATAAAAATTGAATAAACTAATATTACTGATATTATTTGAAGACAAAAATTTTCGTTTTAAGCAGGGTCAGGCAATATACTCAAAAACCAGTATTTGAAATGCAAAATACTTTAAGAAAAAGTATTTGAAGTACAAAATTCAGGTAGTTGAAAAACTAAATACAAAATACGTATTTTTTTTATGTATTTAAAATACAAAATACGTATTTTTTTATGTATTTAAAATACAAAATACTTATAAATCTTACCCTATATATGAAATATGTAGAGAGAAAAAGTATTGCGATCATGTCAAAAATTCGATGTTGAGATTTCGATGGATATACATATTTTGAGGTCCCCTGAGTCCAAAAAAGTGGGTCCCGCAAATTAGTCTGTCTGTTTGTGTGTCTGTGTATTTTTTGCATGAAGGAATTGAGCTACCGGATTTTATATTTAAGTTAGGTACCCTCCCGGACACTCAAAATAAGCTTTTGAACAAAATCGACCAAAAAGAACTAGTACTTTACTGATATACTTTTTCAGTTTTTTCGATTTATTTATTTAGGATTCTCTATTATGTATAAAATATCCAAATATGAGATTAAAATTTTGAAAAATAACCATAGTCTATTTCAAGCAGTCAACAAGAGCCTATGGAAATTTTGAATCAATTAATTTTTTTTGCTTTTTACTTATGAAATGCAAGTGGTCAATTTTGAAACTAAGGTGCTATGGGAAACTAAATATATCGTGACACAAAAAATCTGGTGTGACTAGACGGTGCAGGTCACACCAAACTTTTATAAGAGCTTGTTACTAGTAAATTTTCGGGACCATTTACATCTATAAACAAGTATATTTACAGATGCACATGACATTATTATAATTGGCTATCATGCGCGGTCCTGGGGGGACTGAATTTTTGTTGAGTCACATGGAAAAAGGGGGGGGGGAGGTGTATCATTATTTCATTTATTAAAAATAAATATAGCTACAAAGTAATATTTTCTCTATTAATATTATATTACGAAATATTAATGATCCTTTGATAATACTGTATTCTCTTTAATTTTAAATTATTATAACCTGTTGGCTATCAATTATTTTCCATAATAATGTTCAGTTAAATTGCATGTTAGATTCGAAGTGATGTTTCTCAACAAAATTAAAAAGAAAAAAAAGTTGAAATAGTGAACCGGGCAAAATACTCTGATCTAAGTATTTGAAATACAAAATTCCAAAAAAAAAGTATTTGAAATTAAAAATAGAAAATACTTAGAACTCATGTATTTGAAATACAAAATAGAAATGTATTTCATTTTCAATCCCTATGGGGATCAGTATTTGAAATAGTGCCCGGCCCTGGTTTCAAGTCACGTTGGCGGTTGACTATACTCGAGAAATTTTATTTTCACATCCACCCAGTGGCGGAAACCTTAAAGAACCCACATACATGTATGGGTGTATTGTAGTACATAAGTACATATAATTTCATTCATAATAATAAATCAAGTTGTATATTACTATTGAAATAGATTGCAAAATATAATTTGAATGATGAAGCAATAATACAACAGCCACTTTATTTCTTCAATCCTATTTGATGAAGCGTTATAATTTACATGTCAATTATTGCAAATTGATTTGTGTAATAATAAAACATTCATTATTTTCTCATTAATATCAAAATCATTTGATTTGCTAATTTATGTTAACTTCTATTTTCGTATATTTTATTTTTAATTTATTTAAATTTTCCTAGGTGTTAATAGTATTTGTTAATTTATTTTGATACGTAGGGCTTATAGCTGGTAGTTCAATAAGGATAGGTGAGAAAGAAGAAGAAAATTCGCAGCTAGTTATATTTCATTATTTTTATTCCCATTATGTTGACGTTTCGGTCCCGGTCGGGACCATCCTCAGAACAAATATACATATTTAACACCCATTTGTTCTGAGAATGGTCCCGACCGGGACCGAAACGTCAACATAATGGGAATAAAAATAATGAAATATAACTAGCTGCGAATTTTCTTCTTCTTTCTCACCTATCCTTAATTTATTTTGTTTTAGAGATTACTTAAATAAAATGTTAGCGATTCATATAATATTTGCCTTCTCAAAATATTTAGATTATTAATAGAAATCTTGTTGTTTTCAGGCTGGCAACAGTGCAGGTTGGAGTGCGTTTAGTGATTCAACGAGTTTAGTGACTCCGGCAGCACCGCCGGGTGCGTGTTTGGGCTTATCTCGTCTGGCTAGTACACCTTACTCATTGACCATTAGCTGGTCTGAACCTCCTGACCATGGTTCACCTATCTTCCAATATCAGGTGGAGGTGAACGACCGTAAGGGTCTCATCCAGGTTGGGCCTGAAAGGAGACTCGAACTTCGCGACCTCCAACCCCATACCCCCTACAGGTAAATCCTAATCATATTTTTACCAAATGACGCCACTGACTGGAAGTATATTTGAGGCGGAGTCAAAAAAAACTTCAATATTTTTAAAAGTGGCCGAAATATGGGCTTTGTACGGGTTTAGTTAAAAAAACATTTGGTTGCTCAGTCTTAGTTTTTTTTTTTACTCCACCACAAATTAACTTTAATTGGATACTTCCATCATCCAGGGGATATCCATTAGATAATTATATATTTTTGTTGCAATTTTAAAATAAATATCGACAAATTTTTCATAAGAAAGTGGCGGAATATCCGTCTGTCTGTCTTTATCCAATCCGATCCCCATCTCCGATCACACTAAGGAATAAAAATAAAAATTCAATTATATAACAATTTTTATTATTTTTCATTTGAGAGACTTAATGATTTAATTAATAAAATTAATTAACTTTAATTTTTGATAAGGCAAGACTCAATGCTTTCTAATGGGCAAATTCATTTTCTTCTTTTTTGTGCTTTCCCTTTTGAAAATTTTGAGATCTGAGTATTTTCTTGGACTCTCTTTAACGTCCTCTATAAGACTGCAAAATTTCGTTTCAAAATTCCTATGGGAAGTTGGTCAAACAGCGTGACAGACAGACGGACACTCGCTATTATATATATAGATATAGAAAGAATATTGTCTACCAATTAATTTTATTTATTTTTATAATAATATTGAAAAATAGATATAATTAAAATTAAAAAAATGATTTATTAATAAATTATTATGTACAGGTTGCGGGTACAGGCGGTGAACGCGGTGGGTTCTGGACCCTTTAGCTCGCCGTTGAAGACTTCAACGCAACCATTGCCTCCTCCACCGCCGAAACTTGAATGCGCAGCAATCGGACATAATTACCTGAAATTGCGCTGGGGTGACGGCAAAAATCCAAACTTCACTCAATACTCACTCGAGATGCAATCACCAAACCGACCCGATGAGTAAGTGTTTCTTATTAACCATTTTTAAAAAACTGAATGGTACAGGGAGTGAACCTCCACCTCTGCATTTTTTCATTAGAGATGTTCGATTATGAGAAAAAATAATCGATTATACCTTTTTTTACCTCTAGTAAAACTTTTTTTTCGTAAAATTTCCATTTTTCCCTCCTGCAAAAATCATTTGACCTTTTTTTTTTAGTATACGACTTTTATCCCATCTTTTCAGGCGAAAATAATTGATTATTTCTCCAATAATTATTGGATATTATTTATAATCTATTATTTTTTAAGAAAATAATTGATGAATAATCGATTAATGGGCAAGAGTTTTCTAAAGGCTAATATTTTCAGAATAGGTTGCATTTTAGTGATGGAAAGATACTCTAGAGCTGAGTTTTCCAAACTGTGAGGCGCGCCTCCCTAGGGAGTCGCGGACTTGTCAAAGGGGAGGCGCGAATATTAGCCACAGAGATGAATTTTCCAAATGATTGCCTAAAGTTTTATAAATAATAAAATACAAGAATTTATATTTTTTAGCAATAAAAATTTTTGTGTTTGTATTATTTTATAAAATGGGAGGGGGGAGGCGTATTGCAATTAATTATTTTTAAGGAAGGCGCGATAACATAAAGTTTGGAAACCACTGCTCTAGAGTCAGCACTTCCAGTACCGGTGCCTTTGGCGGGAATAAGCCGGTAAAGTTGCGGGAAGATGGTTTTTCGCAAATATCTCGAAAACTATGCGGTTTTCCACAAAAATTCGTGTATACAAAAATAATCGAAATTAAATTACAAACAAAAATGCTCTAGTGCTTAATCATTTTAAAGTGAACGGTTCGGGAGATATAGAGGGGTAAAATTTGTAATTCTTATAATGGTAAGAAGATAATATTTCTCTATCTCAGTATATCCTTTCATACGAAAATTGTATTAATAAATGTATCAGGTCGAAAGCCAAATAAATGAAAAAAAATGTACCTTAACATTATAATATTTATTATTTTACTAAAAGCTATATTAATACCGTATATATTTTTACTTGATTTTTATTCTATTGTATTTAATTATAATTTTTCAGATTTGCGGTGGTCTATAAGGGAACATGTCATACTACCAAAGTGACACGATTACATGAACGTACCACATATAGCTTCCGAATTAGTGCAATCGATGACGCAGGGACCGGCGATTACAGCCCAACAGTCCAATATTCCACATGCACCGCGCCGCCTCCTGCTCTCAAACGTAAGAATCAAAAATATAATAGTTTTTTAATTTTTTTACTCGTTTTTAAGTATTTCATTTATAAAGAAATTTAATAAGAATAAATTTCGACAATAAATCCTTATTTGGATTGAATTGCGGAAGTATTTTGTTGTGATGAACTTAGGTGTTGATAGTTGAAATTAAAATAAAAAAACCAATAAGCACAACATCTAGCATCCGTCTATTATACTAATGAAATTAAAAATAAAAAAAAAAAAATGTATTTATATTTAAATAAGCAGTTTTTTTCACAAATTTTGCCTCCCCCTAAAATTTGCCGCTCCTGGCGCGCGCCTAGTCCGACTCTTCTCTGAAATGAATAATCCTTTTAAAGTGTAAATCTATTTAAAATGTAATAATAAAAAAATAAAATTTCAGCCCCTCGTGTCTCCGAGATCGAATCGCGAAGTTGTCTGGTTGAGTGGCAGCCTTGTCGACCCTCAACATGTCCAGACCCCGTCTTCTACCAAGTGCAGCTGGCACGTATCCGTGACCAAGAGTACAAACAAGTTCGTATCATCAAATTCTTGCTTAATACAGTAATTTTAAAATTACTAACCTGATATTGTTTCTTTTGCACAGATGTACCGAGGTGACGAACTTCGGGCGAGACTTGACGGACTCGAACCTGGTGCAGAGTATTCGGTACGAGTGTGCCCGGTTCGTCAGGCCTCAACTGGTGACCTCCCTGGACCCTATACCACGCCAACCCTATTTTCCACGTTCCGCGTGTCTTCTTCGTCCAACTCGCCGAACGCAGCCTCAGCCTCGAACGCCTCCTCGTCGTCAGGACGGTCCAACTCCTCCTCACATTCACAGGTAAATTATTAATCTAATCAAAATGAATTAAGAATTTATATTTCAATTTACGAGAAATAATCTCAATTAATCCGAGTAATAATCCATATAACATAAAATTTAGGAAATTTCAATTAAGTTAATTTATCTGATCAAATATGCATTAAATAATTCAAGAATGATAGGTAGCTTATTTTTAATTCTTGATATTGGTGAAATTGATATGTTTTTTTTATCTCAAATGAATTGTAGGGTGTCCAAAAATATTTTGGTCCAAAAATAAACATTTTTATTAAAGAATAAAAACAAAAGATAAATTGTTAATTACACAAAAATACTCACTCCATTCTTCAGACCTAAAAAAAAAAAATTAAACAGAAAAAAGAATTTTTAAAAAGCCAAACAGAACAAAAGCTTTTATCAAATGATCTAAAAAATAATTTGAACAAAACAAAAATTAAAACTATTTTATAAGAATTTCTATTTTTTATTTATTTTAAGTATTTTTCACATTTGAGGCCATTTAGACCCTATTTTTTTTAAATTAATTGCTAGTCAATATAGAAATTTGTTTTAATAAATCTTCTCAAAATTCTAGACAATTCACTTCAATTGTCTCTTTTTGTTGATTCTATGGATAATTGGATTTTTTCAGAAATCCATATATTAATCAGAGAATTTATTCTTTCCACATAACAATTTCTAGTAAACACAGTACATATTCAAAAATCTTTGTCATTAGGTTGTGTTTCAAATTATAATAATTTCTCTCTCCATTGTTATAAAGCGTGAATATCCATCAAAATCTCGATATCGAATTTTTGACATGAATCCAATACTTTCTCTATATATATTACATATATACATAGGTAAGAGAAAGTAAAAAATTAGATTTAAACAAATTCGTTTGTTTCACAAAAAATTAAAAATTTCAACATTTTTGAAAAAACTTAATAGGTAAAGTACTACTTCTAAGTGACGTACGTAGTATTTACTCCAAAGTTTATACAGATCCACAATTTTAGTAAAGGAGTGTGTATATACCAAATTTCATCGACCTGGTTTCTTTTTGATTTTTAAGCAATCGTGTTCACATAAAATGACACCGGACACACAAACACACAGACTTGAACTCAGGAAGATCTCGAAGTCGAATTTTTTGACGATTACAATACTTTCTTTTTATATACTATACGAAAAGTGAAAAAAGAACGCGGATTGTGCAAATTTGAAAATGGATCACAAGCCTTTCCGAAAATTTGCGTTGCTCCAAGGGAACAAGTTGCTTCAAAATAGGGTAGTCCCTACCCCTTCAGAACGGGATTTATAAATTGGAATTTTTCTCAAAAAATAAATTTTTCAGAAGAATAACTTAAAAAATAAGATATTAAATACATCAAGTTATAATATTAAATTTTATCAAGTGGACCATCTTGAAGAATTCAAGTCTAACCTGCCAAATCTCCATTCATCCTCAAATATAGAGTTACAAAGTGATTTATACAAGATGACTTATTTTTTTCAACAGTTGCTGCTTCGTGAGCCGCTGAGCGATCACCAATGCGCGTTACTCTGGGTGGCAGCGTTCTCGTTGGTGGCGGTTCTCCTTGCAGTCGGGATGCAGCAACTCATTGCTCCTTAAAGAGTAGTTGCTTCCTAATATAATACCCTCCCAACCACCAACCATTACACAACCACTCTCTCTTGACTCGACTTGTTCGTTCTATGGGGACTCTTGGCTTATTATTCATCATGACATCCTTCAAACTTCTCCTTTTTGAGTTGCTGCTTCGTGTCAGTTTTTTACATCAAAGTTCAACTTCTCCCATTCTATATCTGTATTTTTTAAATATATAAACATATATAGCTCAGGCTGGCGCCACACTAGTCGGAATGCAACGGAAGTTTCCGTGACGGAAAACCCGATCAAGCGTGAACAAGTGAACAGAATGAATACAACGACTGCTTTTCTTCAGTTGATAAAACACGACGCATGTCCGTCGTCAGTGGGGCGCGCACCCACCTTTACTTTTGACCTGCTACAGACGGAACCCAGCGGAAAATTCCATCGACGGACGCCACCAACGGAGATCGACGGAGAAATGATGACGGAATTTTTTGTTTTGGAATTTCCGTCAAGTCTCTCGCTGGCTGTGTGTTTTGAATATAAGCTAGTGCAGCGGAAATTTCTGTCCCGGAAACTTCCGTTGTGCAGCGGAAATTTCCGTCCCGGAAACTTCCGTTGCATTCCGTCTAGTGTGGCGCCAGCCTTAAATATTTTTACAAAAAAAAAAAAAACCGAATTCGTTTGAAACAATATTATTGAAAGGAGTGGTTCAAATTTTATTCTTTTAGATATTTTATTAATAAATATATATATATATATATATATATATTTATATAGTATGTATATATATCTTAATAATCCATTTTAGAGGAAATTATAATTTTATATATTAACTAAAAATTTTTTTAATTTTATTAATTAATTAATATAATTTATTTATAAGCTAGGAATCCCTATATTAAAAAAAAAAAAAAAAAACAATAAAATATATATTATATATAGCTTTTGTAAAAGATGCCTTTTTGAAGGCGATCTTATTAGAAAGAGAGGGAAATTAATTCTTGAATTGTGTCTTCCATTCTTTAAAGCCTCGGCAACACTTAGCAGGACGTCAAGAGGGGAAGAGACGTTTGTTATTTGTTTTTTATTTTGCTAATCGAGTCCTAAACAATTGAGAAAGAAAAAAAAAGAACAATTTTAAAACGAATCGCTAGTTATTTTTATCAGGCCTAATTTTTGTACGATATTTTTCTGATTTTATTATTTGGCCTTTCATGTTGATAACTTAAAAAGTGAGATATTTATTAAGAAAAGGTATATCATATAACATTCCATTGGATTTTTTTTTTTTTAGTGGACTTTCAATAAATATCTTACACAAGGTCTTAATATAACACAATATACTAGTCTCACTCTATGATGAGGAAAGTGTCCTGGGCGGAATCACCCCACATAAACTCTCTTCTAATTGATAGGGTATATCTTTTTAAGGAATTTTTTAATTCATCTTAAAGTGACACCAGTATAAATAATCTTTTTTAGAATTTAGGTTGGAAAGAGATCTTTTTTTCTCTTAACCTAATCACAATCGCGAGTTAAAAAATATAAATTACTACAATTTTATTATTATTATTATTATTATTATTATTTTTTATTTTATTTAACTTTTTTTTAATTATTTTAAAATAATATATACTTGTTTTTTTTTTGTTTATTTTATTATTTAATAATATAAATAACAATTTCAAATTTTTATTGTTATTTTCCATAAATCAATTCACTTTATGAAATTTTATGTCTAAAAAAAATTTTTTTTTAATTTCCAAATATATATATAATAAATATATATGAATAACTTTTGAAGATATTATAAATAATGAAAATTTTAATTTGTTAATATATATATATATATATATTTGTAAATAAATATATAATTAATTCAATAATATTTAACTTTATTAAAAAAAATTTTATTGAATTTTAATATATTTTAATTTTAAAAAATTAATGATTAAAGGGTTGGAAAAATGTACGTTACCCTTTCGAGCTTTTAATTAATTTAAATAAAAATTTTTTCATAAATTTATCTATTTTCTTAAACAAAGTTAGCACATTGGTGCTAAAGTTGGTTAAGACGTTTAAATAGCGATTAGAAATGGCTCTAGGCTATAAATTGGATATAAGAGATGTAGCAGCAAAGGAATTAAATAAAAGACTTTTATCTAATTAATGAATCGTTTGACCGAAACGGTCGCAAATCACGACCTTCATCAGGATGATTAATTATAATAATACAAGATGTACAGTATTATTTTTAATTGTCATTGCAAATTATACAATATAAATTTAATGAATAATATATGTATTATGAGTAGGGATGCTCGATGGGAAAAAATAATCGATTATCGATTATGAAAAATAATCGGTTATTCCGATTAATCGATTATATCGATTAATCGATTATATCTATTATTTCGATTATTCCAAAATATCGACTATAGAAAAAATAATCAATTATGAAAAAAAAATAATCGATTCTTCCTTTTCCATTTTTTCCCTCTCGTGAAAATCATTTGACTTTATTTTTTTCGTCAAATTTTCGTTTTTTACCTCTCGCATTTGACCTTTTTTTTAGCATGGGAGTCTCATCCCATCTTTTCAAACGCATGTTTTCCGAAAATAATCGATTATTATTTTTAATAATCGATTATTTTTTAAGGAAATAATCGATGAATAATCGATTATTTTGCGCAGCCCTAATTATGAGTGAATTGCTCGCTTGGGGATTCTTACAATCAATTGATTGTCATAATACATATATTAGTCATTAAATTTAAATTGTATAATTTGCAATAACAATTAAATGTATAATAAATAAATACATGTACATCTTGTATTTTGACAATGATTAATTATTAATCGCCCTGATAAAGGTCGTGATTTGCGATCGGAACTTCGACGATTGATTAAATAAAAGTATTTTATTTAATTCCCTGGCTGTTACGTCTCCTATATCCAATTTAAGACATTTAGAATACTTTCTAGTCCATTCTTTTGATAGATTGTCAAAAGAATGGAACGAGTTTGTATTTCCGGAGATGAATGTTTAAAATTAAAAGCCAGAAACAGAGTATTAATTTTTTTCCAAGACACTTGACTCATAAACTTGTTTATTTTATTTTAGTGATGGTTTTGTCGTTGAGCCCTTCATTCCCCCACCACCCAATGAGAGGCCAAATAATTGTCACGTCCAAATAAAGAGCGATTCATTGACACCCAAAAGTGGGGAGGGTTTCGAACCCGAGCTGGGAGGAGGAGGGTCCAAAGTTGTCAGACTGATGCGCGCACATATAAAAAAAAACCCACATTCATTCATTCAAAAAAAAAAGGGCGACCGGCGGAGTTCCAAAAAAAAAAAAAAAAGAAAAAGTATATTATTGAGTTCTTTCAGGGTATTTCCTACCAATTGCGTGAGACACACATTTTTTTTTATTATTTCTCTTTATAAATAATAGTTTGGCACAAGATTTCATATTTTTATAATGTATTTTTTTATTATTATTGACTTAACCCTCAGAAGACGGTTCTTTTTTATTTTTAGAGATAACCATCTTAAGATTCATGCTAATTGTTTGAAAATAATTTGGCAATTAATACTAATGAAAGAAAAAATATCCGATCTTCTTTTAACTATATTTTATTCTTAAATTTTATTATCACTTATATTTATTTATATAATAAATAAAAAATAATTTTTTTAGACTTTCTTATATATCCTTAAACGAGCCTAATGAAAAAAAAAACAGAGCTAAAAGAAAGTCGGAAGAATTGGATATAATATATTTCTTTATATATACAGGAATATTATTTTTATTTTTAATCTTATATATATATATATATGTATATATATATATATATATCAGCCAATTTTAAACATGGCATAAATCTTTTGTATGGTTTAACCTCGATTAAAAATAAAAAAAATATATATATATGATAATTTCCGTGAAACGCGTCCTTATAGAATTTTTTTATCGTTGATTTTAATATGGTTTAGGTAGAGTAATTTATTAGTTTATATCCGAATAATTTAGCTCTTGTACATTAATTAATTTTTTTTTTTTTAATAAATTGAATCTCTTCCAGGATAAAAAAAATAAAAAATATAAAAATAAAACAAAAAAAAAACTCTAAAAGAGCTTTTAATTATTTATAAATATATATAAATATATATATAAACGATTTTTGCTCGTGGTGCTAAAACAAAAATATCTATTAAAATTCCAAATATATACATATAAAAGTAATTGTATTTTTATTACTTGAAATAATAAATAAATATATGTAATATCTATATTATTGTGTGTATGATATTAATTTTTAATTTGGATAATTTGAATATTACCTATATCCACTCTCCTAAGATAAAAACAATTTGATTATTTATTTGTATTTGTACTAAAAAAAAAAAATCCCCTGTGGGTTGGGGAAGTAGAATAGGCCCACAGTATCCCCTGCTTATCGTAAAAGGCGATTAAAAGGGGTTTTTCTAGTGTGAAGCTTTATCAATCAGAGAAGTGCTTATATATATATAAAGCATTACCGGTACTTATCTTCTGAAATTGATAATAACACAAAAATCTTTTCTAAGTAAATCATTACAATAAAATGTTTTACACAAACTGTTCCAGAAAGACTTTCAAATGAAAAAATTGGGAATAATGTCAAATGGAGGAGAAACTCTAGTTATTTAATAATTAATTACATATTAGGAACATGAAGAATTAAACTCTAAACCACAAATATAGACCTTCTGGTTCCAGTAGCATCGTATTGTCCCTTGTGATCGCACATTTTCTTAAACTTGTGATATATTGTGTTATATATACATGAATAAAAATCTGGTGTGACTGTCGCACCAGATTTTTTGTGTCTATTTAGTTCCTGACAGTATGGAACATTTGAATTCAGATCAAAATTCAAATTTTTGAAAAAACTTTTTAAGTAAAGTACTACTTCCAAGTGACGTATTTACTCCAAAAGTTGATAGAAATCTACAATTTTAGTGTAAGGAGCATATACCAAATTTCATCGATCTAGCTGCTTTCGTTTTTAAGCAATCGTGTTCACACACACACACAGAGACATAATGGCAAAAATGGTTTTTTTGGACTCAGGGAGGTCTAAAACGTGGAGAAACATCAAAATCTCGAAGTCGAATTTTTTTACGATTACATAACTTTCTCTATACGAGAAAGTAAAAATCGTTGGAGCAAATTTTGAGAAAATCGAAAAAACTGAAAAAGTACATCAGTAAAGTACTAGTATTCTTTGTCCGATTTTGATTAAAAGCTTATTTTCACGGTCCAGGAGAGTACAAAATTTAAATATAAAATTTCAACCTCGTAGCCCAATTCCTTCATGCTTAAAATTTTACACAGACACACACAGACAGACAGACCATGTCGCGAAAACCACTTTTTTGGATTCAGGGGACCTCAAAACGTGTATATCCATCAAAATCTCGACATCGAATTTTTGACATGAAACCAATACTTTCTCTATATACATATACTGTATATGTATATTAACATATACCTATAGGTAAGAGAAAGTAAAAATTGAATTAAATATTAGGAAGATAATCTGGAAATAGATTTATAATTTTTGATGTGAACAGTTTACCAAAAATGTCTCGGAAGAAAACAGATATAAGAGAATATTTTTTCGACTTGGAACGCATTATCGTCTTTTACATTGTTTCGCTTTACAAGTTTGATTCTGGAACAAATTATGCTCGTTAAGCGAAGTTCCACTGTAATTGTGAGTCGCTATAATTCAGGTGCAGATAACCCGTTTATTTACCCGAGGTGCCTCCATGCACGAAGAGTCACACCTCAAACCCAACCGGCCTCTGCCATTCACAGGGAAAAAATTTTTTTCAAATATTATATAGGCCACTCCACTTATTGTCACTTTATTTTGTGGCTATGCAATCAAATATGAATTGCATAAAGAATAAAAATACCAAATATTAAAGGGACAATAATATTGACCTATAACATTTATTTATTTATTTTTTTTTTTTTTGTATTTTAAATGGAGGCTTTATTTTTTGCCTCTTCCCTTTACAAGGATTACACAGCAACTTGGTAGTGCTTTATAATTGAAAAAGTGAAAAACAATATAACGAAAATAGTGAAAATTAATAAATAGTTGGTGAATAAACTGAACGCGGTGATATTAAGATGGCTTTTTTTGTTTAGATGATTTGCCCACCTGCTTTGATCTCCTGAGTAAGCTGCACTTTCGGGGTGAGTAGTTATTTCTATTTTTTTTATCTTTATTATATTTTATTTAAAGCAGGGCCATTTTTATTACTCCTGCCTTATGAGAGTTTGAGAAATATAAATAAATTGAGAAAGAGCAAGTACAGGAGCAGCAAACAAAGGAAAGGAGACGTTTTGGACAATTCTCAGACCTTATAGGCTTATATTTATTTTAGGCCCAAGGTTGTAATCGTTCTTGAGGCACAAAAGTACGTGCAACATTCTCTAAAAGACTCTGATGTCGTTTTAAACACTCGGTCTTTTAATAAAATGTACATGTGCACGAACTTTTATGCATCAAGAACGATTACAACTTAAATAAATATAAGCCTATAAGGACTGAGGATGGACGAAGCGGTCTCCTTCGGCATTTGGGATGCAAATGGTTTCTTTTTTATGCTGCTCCTGTACTTGCTCATTCTCAACTTATAACATCAACAACAACTTCTCTCCTGATTAGATATATAAATAATATTAATTCATCCCACTCGACTTGAATTACATTTACATATGTAAATCGGTAAATTACCGGGATTTAGCCTTTATTGAAAGAGACCATGAGGTGGAAATTGGCAATAAGCTGCTCTGCTTTTAAACAGTGACGGATTAATGCAATTTTGTCGGTGGGGGGGAGCGTTTTTTTTTTTTTTTTTTTTTTTAATTTAAGTACTTTTTCGGTATCGGAGGCCATTTAGCCCCGTCCCTATTTATTTAAATTGACTGGTAGCCAAATCAATTTAAATAAATTTTTCTCGCGAATTCGGTGGGGGCGGTTGGTTGGAAGATTCAATTAAAATCTCTTGCACTAGGTAGATATATTCTTGGTTTAATAAAAAGATGACAATTATAATTTATATATATATATATATGCGAAGATAAGTTTTCTCGGGTTGAGTCGCGTGTGATGTGGAGATTTACTCGACGTTTCGGCTCTCCTTTTGGAGCCATTTTCAAGAGTATGGAATTAGGGGGGAATTGTTGGGGTGGATTGTTTACGGGGTCGCAGTCTTGCTGGTCCCCAGGTCAATTTGGATGCCTCAGAGGCTTGGTTTGGTCTCTGAGAGCAGGAGGAAGGTTGAGTGTGTGTAATTGCGTTTGTGTTCGGTTTGGGTTGACTACGGGGCCTCAGTCTGCCTCCCCAAGTCGATGTGTTATTGGTTTGGTTAGTGGATGTGTTAGGAGATTGGGTTTGTTTCTGAGATTTGGATTGGGTGTGTGTATGTGTGATCGTGTCTGTGTTTGATTTAGGTTGACTTTGGGGCCTCAATCTGCCTACTCCCCCAGTCGATGTATTGCCGGATGTTTCCGAGGCTTGTGTTTGTCTTTGAGATGTGTTGGGTTGTGTGGTGGCGGTTTGCGTGTTGATGGTCGAAGTGATTTGTGTTTTGGTTTGTCTTACTGCTGTGGCGCTCGAGGTCTTGAATGCTCGCTGGCTATCTGACGACAGTCGTCAGATAGCATTTAGACATTCATATTCAATATTAATTCCATTTTTAATAAGGATTATCTATTATAAAGAGAAAATCATTTGTCTTTCTTCACATTACTTGATTGTATCTTGACTATGAAAATAGCAAAAAGTTTTAGTAACAAAGAACTCATTTATCATCATATGGTTACATTAAATAGAATACGTAGTAGAACCTAACAACCACTATGTATACCAAAGGAGACTTAACTCTCTCCCACTAGAATGTGAGTCTCATTAACAATGAAAATTGTCATCTTTCATTGTATTATCAACATCACTTATATGTATTCTTTTCTAGAGTTCACTGAGGATGGGCGAATAAATTTTGCCCGAAACGTCTGGACATTCAAAGGGAATTGAGAGCGTTTTTATTTCTGGCTGCCTGCATTTACACATCCTTCCTCATTATATTTCCAGCCATTAAATATTATATATATACATTGTATATATATATATATATATATATATTTCTTTATTTCAGAGCGTATAGGGGCTAACTAGTTTGTGCAAAAATCACTTGTTTCGGCGATATAACGCCTTCATCAGAGCCACATTAACTGGAATGCAATTACAAATTTTTACAATGATGTATTCTTGCAGCTCCGTTTAAATTTTACATACTTAGTGAAAAAATAAAATATATATACTTAATTTATTCTGTTATATTTGTAAAATACATCATTGTAAAAATTTGTAATTGTATTCCAGTTAATGTGAATGTGATAAAGGCGTTATTTCGCCGAAACAAGTGATTTTTGCTCAAACTTGTTAGCCTCTATACGCTCTGAAATAAAGAAAAAAATATAGAGTAAGGTGGGGCAAAAGTCCGCAGTTTTTCTTTGGGAATTTTTTTGACCTTCCTATGAAAGATACAATAAAAATAGGAACATCCCCTGAAAGCCTGGTTAATTGGCTATCTTACATAATTTTTTTGGTTTCCAATTCGGTAGCATAAGAGTAGGAGAGGTATTTAAACAAAAATTTTCATTTGCGGACTTTGCCCCATCGAGGGGGTAAAAGTCCGCACTAGCGGAGCAAAAGTCCTTAGGTGCAAACAATTGCCCCTGCAGCGAACAAACTCTCGAACCAGGGTATAAAAAAGACTTAATAAGAAATACATTAGGTATAGGTATGTTTTATGTATTTATTTTATTTACTAGAAATACACAATAGGCCTTATAACAATTAGTCCCCAGTAAGATTGAAGTTCATAATCTGCATAAACATTTCGGGTCGTGGTCGTTTCCCTAGGCTCATTAATCCGATAAAATACTTGGTAGGGGTATTAGAACCCAGAAACTACTAGGTAGGGGTATTAGAAACTCGAATACCATTGGGTGACATTTGTTCCATTGGAGATCCATTGGGCCTTTTGCCCCGTCGAGGCCGCGGACTTTTGCCCCATTTAGCTATTTTCACCGAAGTGTTACAAAAAATTTTTATTGTTAACTGTAGAGAAAAAAGGTTTTAAAATATTTATTTAGGGTTATCAGCTTGCAATCAAAGACATTAGACAGTTAGAAAAGTGCATGCTGGTACATGTTGCAACCATGATAATTTCCATAAATATTAGATGGAAGGTGACAAAAACATAAATTTGCTCATTGTTAACAATCGGCTTCAAACACGTTATTGAATTTCGAATCATCATCTGTTCTTGTTGTTACCAACCTAACAAAGTTGTTTAGAACAACGCCAAGTCTACCGGGGATTTTAAAATGAGGATTCGGACTTTTGCCCCGTGCGGACTTTTGCCCCACCTTACTCTCATATATATATATATATATAAATTATAATTGTCATCTTTTTATTAAACCAAGAATATATCTACCTAGTGCATGAGATTTTAATACATAATATTGGTTCACACTAAAATAATCGTGGAAGATTCAATTTACAGGAGGGCCTCTCTGGGGGGGGGATGAAACTTTTTTAAATACCTTCAATACTAGCACCATTAAGGTGATTTGAGGCTTAAAATTTACTTTTCCAATGGATTGGTGCAATTAAAATTAATTTTTTGGAATGGAAGATTTATTGCATTTGTTTTAGACCAAGGTATTATAGGTCAAGTTTTAACAATAAAAAGCAAATAATAATAAAAATATCTCTTTTTATTGTTAAAACTTGACCTATAATACCTTGGTCCAGCCTTGGTCTAAAACAAATGCAATAAATCTTTCATTCCAAGAAATTAAAATTTACTGTTTAAAATAAATGTAAAAATATATTTTGGACAAAAAATCATAATCTCTTTAGATGACTAGTTTTTAAAACTTTTTCAATTTTTTCTCGGGGGAGGGCAATCGATATGATCTTATTATATAGAAACACGTAGGGTACTAAAATTACTATTGAAAATACACTTGCACATAAAAATAATCAAATATTTATTCATAATAAAAGTATTATATAAAAGCATTACAATACTTTTATTTTAAATCTTATATAATATCTTAAATAAAATCGAAAATAAAATAGTATAGTTATATATAAAATGAATAAATTTAAGAAAAATTATTAGGAAATAAAATTAATTTTTCTTTTTTTTCTTAATATACTAGTATATAAAATGGCACTATTAAGCTAAGAACACATTAAGAGCATGAGCCACATCTCAAAAATCCACCTGGCATCTATTTCCTATTTCGTAAGAAGCAAAGCAAACTGGGATGGGTTTTTTCATTGCGGTTCTATCCATCTCAGTTTGGCTGATGCATAGGGTGGATTTTTGAAATATGACTTGTGGGTCTTAGGGTGCGATTAGCTTTATTTCAAAAAATCAACATTCTTTTAAAATTATTTAATTCATAACATGAAATATGTATTATATCTTATAGTATATATTCATTTTATATAAAATACTTACAAATAAAATACTTTTCTCACGCTCACAATTTCAAACAAAATTACAAATCAAAATAGAGTTGGGATATCTTTGAAAAATATTCTGATTTAAAAAAAAATTTATTAAACGAAAGGTTTATTTTGTTTTTGTTTATTAACATACTAAAGGTGCGTACACATCTGCGCTCTGCTCCGCTCGCGAGCACCATGTTCGTTAGATTAGTACGGGTTTTGGGATGCTCGCGAGCTGCTCAAACCCGTACTAATCTAACGAACATGGTGCTCGCGAGCGGAGCAGAGCGCAGATGTGTACGCACCTTAATAAGAGAGAATTTCTTTCGTTTAATAATATTATTAATACTCAAAAAAATTTAATTGCCTTGTTTCGCTCGTCCCAACTCTTTGAGTAGAAGTTCATTTCGTCTTTGGATATTTCGTAAATCTTCAGCCATCGATTCTTTTTCGCCTGCGATTTTTTCACGAGCCTCGCGTTCGGCATTAAAATCACTTTGATAAACGTCGACCTAAAAAAAAAAAAAAATATTTCACATTGTTTTTAATTAAATAAAATGTTATTAGTTTAATGTGTTGGGTAAAGAACGACAGACCATCGGACACTCGGCCTTATATTAGAAAAGTCTCCTTTAAGATAAGAGATAAAATAATTTCTTTTTGCTCACACCCACAAAAACATTCTCAAGGTTATAAAGAAATACAAACCAGCATGCTTTTCAAGTTAAAATAACTTATTGGCAATTATTTCGGAATGCCTAACGCAATCCATCCTCAGTGCATCAAATTATATAATTGTGGAGCGTTTTTCAAAATTATTAAACGCCATGAGAAGCCATTCTATTTACGGAGGGGGTAACATTTGATGAGCAAGTCATTGAGGGGAAAATTATAGCTTTATATATATATATATATATTTATGATACAATTAGTTTTACTTTCTCTTATTTAGTTATAAGAACGGACAGAGTGAGAAATGAGAAGATCCGAGGAATGGCAGGTGTGGCGGAAGCATCGAAAAAGATCCAGGAAAGTAGGCTGAGGTGATTTGGACATGTGATGAGAAGAGAAAAGAAGTATGTGGGGAAAAGAATGTTAGATTTGAAGGTGGAAGGGAAGAAACCAAGGGGAAGGCCCAAAAGAAGATAAAGGGACTGTGTAATTGAGGAACGTCTCCAGGCAGAAAGGATTGGAGTGTCCCCTAGAAAAAAAATATATATGGATAAGCCACAGTGAAAGAAAAAGAACAAGACAATTAGTAATGTATACTTTAAAAATTTCCCACACTGACCTGCCAGGCGTGTGCACGTTCTAATACTTACACTTTCCGTATATAGAATGGTTTCTCATGTCGTTTTATAATTTAAAAAAACCACAATTATATAAATTGATGCACTGAGGATGGATGGCATTAGGCATTCCGAAATGCCAATAAATTATTTTAACGTGGAAAGCAGTAGCTGGTCTACTTCAAATACATTCTCATAGAGAAGAATATTCTATCTATATTCTATCTATCCATATATAGATATACTGTACTTTACTAAATGGTTTTATTCTTGTTCATACAGGTTAACGAGCCAAGGGATTCCTGTCTGCTTTTGCTCTGCCTCCAATAAGGCTGTGAATGCCGTCCCTATCAGACGTAGTCCGAGTGTTGATCGTCTTTAATGCAACATATCCTTTATTTGGTGAGTAACTTATTAAATTTTTATATAAATCTACACATTCACACTTTTTTCTCATTCACACTTACATTCACACACACAAACACACAGTCTTTTAGCAATTTAGACCATGTAAGACTTTACGATATCCGTTATATATGATAATATCTTTTGGGGGTCCAGGCATTTCTATTTGCCATATCCAAATTGCTTAAATAAAATCAATGCCATCTCATTGATAGTACTTTTTCAATCGACCAATTTTTTCCTGGGTTGGGTGTAGCTGTGTGGCTAAGCCTACCAAACGTTGTTAACGTTTTAAGTGGCGAAAATATATTTCCATTCTTTGCTCTTGATTCAGGCCTATTCGATTGTTAAATGGGTATATGTTTATAAAACTTTCAAACGCCTTTTCTCAAATTGTTGAATTTCGGACTTTCGCCACTATGATTCTCAGCAGGCAATATATATAATTTTCTATTTCATATACAGTATATATATATTTATACATAGATAGTTGACAACATAAGTTCAGTCAATAAAAAATTACATTTTTTTCACCTATAGTCATGGGTTGAGCTACTTGATTTTAGAGTATTTGGAATGTGAGGCCTGTCTAAAGATATTTCTTTCGAAATTGGCTCACAGTCCTCAAAAGGTTACCAGTTAATTTTTAACAAGACTATGTATTTTGTTGGTGAGGCCAAACGCCCCATGGCCCCCGGGAATACCAATAATGTAAGCAATTCCTCTGATCCTGGTTTTCTTATCCCGACCTTTTTTTTTCCTTTATATTTTGTCCCTCTGTCCGCTAATGACTGTTGCGCCCTAAAGCCTCAACATCAATCAAACAATTGCCCAACTGCTAATGTTTTGGTCTCGAATAAGACCTTGCTAGCTCTTTGGTTGCCATTATATTTATGTAATTTCATTTATACAATTAATAATTGGGATCTTTTCTACCCCTCTGAGGATGAATCTATTTCAAGTCTTCCAGTCTTCTTGTTGGATAGTTTTTTTTTTTTTTTTTTTTTATAAATATAATTAAAGCTAGCATTTAAGTTACTTACTTGTATCTTGAGTATTTCAATAGACTCCTTTTCCGTTTGGAGTTCTTTACGTAAGGCATCAATCGTCTCTTCTTGGCTTAACAACTGAGCCGTTAGTTGGCTAATCCTTTCAGCGAATCCTCTTTGTTGAGCCTTTTGATATTCATCGTCGGTGACAAGAGTATTCGCTGATGTTGCTACTGACTCGGGTTCTTGAGAAGACTCTAAACTTTTAACTTTGTCCAACAATATCGCATTTTCCTAAACAAATGTTACAAATCACAATTTATAGGTGTGATGTTATATTAAATAGAGGGTAGAGATAATGAGAGATGCAGCTAAGATATTTTTTCTTTATTTATTTAATCATCACGGCTGACGGTTCGATTTGGTATTGAACCATCTTCAGGGCTAGCAAAAAGTAATTATGAAAGTATCATAGTGGATTTTATACATTGTTGAACCAATCTCTTATATAATAAATATATACACAGTATGCGACCAGGTACATAAATTTTTATTCATTCAAGCGCCAAAGTTAAGTCCCACCCATGCGTTTTCTACTTGTGATTATTTCATTGATTTTATAAAGAAAATGAAAACCTTTATTGGAAATTTTCTAGGTTTGAACCATGAAAGTTTTCATTAAAAAATATAAAGGTCTAATATATTTTTTTGAAAAACAATGAAATAATCAGAAGTAGAAAACGCATGGATGGGACTTAATATTGTCCCTCACTGTACCTGGTCATCACCGCATACTGTAGTATTTATATATATATATATATATATATATATTAACACATTTTTTTCCCATTTACACTCACATTCACAGATACATACCTACAGTCTTTTTCGGCATCTTAGGCCATATAAGACTTTATACGATAACCGTTATTATGAATATATATTGGGGTCCAGGCATTCTTATTTAAGCAATTTGGTATCCAAATGCCTTAAATAAAATCATCGGACTGCCTGGGATCCGAACCCTTGACCCTTGGTATACAAGGCAGGCGGGCTACAAACTATGCTAAGTTCGAGGGCTTTGTATATATCTATACTATATAAAAGACAATCCTGTCTGTCTGTCTGTCTGTCTGTCTGTCTGTCTGTTTGTAACGCATAGACTCCGAAACTACTGGACCGATTTTCATGGAGTTTTTTTAATGGGTAGGGAATTTTCCGGGGTGGTTTTAGGCTATCATTATATCGAATTAGGGGTAGGGAACCCCCCTTTTGGGGGTTATCAATTACCCCATAGCAAAGCATTGGAAAACAGGATCTAACTCGCTTTATGAAAAATATATTTATCAAATCTTTAAAATGAAAAATAAAAACTCTTCCTCCCCCTAACAATTCGACATTTGAAAAGATTTTTCCGCTCTCCCCCCCCCCTAAAATTTATTTTTTATTCGATTTTAATAAAATTTAAAATGACGCTTTCTTAGGGTGTAAATAATTGAAAAATGGTATTTTAGACCCTAGAAAGTTCAATCACCCCCCGCCCCCCCCCTGAAATTTATTTTTCATTCGATTTTAATAAAATTTAAAATGTTGCTTTCTTAGGGTGTAAATAATTGAAAAATGGTATTTTAGACCCCAGAAAGATCAATCACCCCCTGACCCCCCTGAAATTTATTTTTTATTCGATTTTAATAAAATTTAAAATGACGCATTCTTAGGGTGTAAATAATTGAAAAATGGTATTTTAGACATCAGAAAGTTTAATCACCCCCCTGACCCCCCTAAAATTTATTTTTCATTCAATTTTAATAAAATTTAAAATGACGCTTTCTTAGCGTGTAAATAATTGAAAAATGGTATTTTAGACATCAGAAAGTTTAATCACCCCCCTGACCCCCCTAAAATTTATTTTTCATTCGATTTTAATAAAATTTAAAATGACGCTTTCTTAGGGTGTAAATAATTGAAAAATGGTATTTTAGACATCAGAAAGTTTAATCACCCCCCTGACCCCCCTAAAATTTATTTTTCATTCAATTTTAATAAAATTTAAAATGACGCTTTCTTAGCGTGTAAATAATTGAAAAATGGTATTTTAGACATCAGAAAGTTCAATTACCCCCTGACCCCCCTGAAATTTATTTTTCATTCGATTTTAATAAAATTTAAAATGTTGCTTTCTTAGGGTGTAAATAATTGAAAAATGGTATTTTAGACCTCAGAAAGTTCAATCACCCCCTGCCCCCCTGAAATTTATTTTTCATTCGTTTTTAATAAAATTTAAAATGACGCTTTCTTAGGGTGTAAATAATTGAAAAATATATTAATAAAATATTTAAAATAAAAAATAAAAACTCTTTTTCATAATTAATTAAAATACATTTATCTGGACAACTCTTAGTCATATCCCGAGACGCCGCCCGCCAGGGTTAGGGGGTAGGGTTGCCGAAGGCAACCCTACCGCAGCTAGTTTATTATATAAGGGTTTGGTTAAACAATGTATAAAATCTACTATGACACTTTTATAATGCCTTTTCGCCAGCTCTGAAGATGGCCCCAACACGGAACCGAAACGTCAGCCGTGCGAATTAAATAAATAGAGAAAAAAGCTTAGCTGCATCTCTCATTTTCTACCCTCTTATTAAAATATTTATTTGACTCATTTTGTTTGTAAATATAATATGATTATTTACCGAACGTAACGAGTAATATTCTTCTCGTGTTGATCCAAGATCTGCTTTGAGTGCTAAATTTTCACATTTCACCTGAAACAAAAAAGTATTGTTAAGCACACTGTGGTTTTTTCTTTAAAATTGCGCGCTCCCTTGTATTCCCCCCTAACTCTTTCTGACTCCCTTCCGCTAATTTTGTAGAAATTGACTATTCGGTCTTCTAAATTCCAACAAAATACTTGATAAGTATTGATATTTAGTAATAATAATTTACTTACTTTCTCTAATTCCTCATTACTATTTAATGAAAATAAGCGTTTGTTTAATTCTATATTTTCATTTTTTAGCTAAAAATATAAAATTTTTTTAGTTATTATTTTAAAAAAAATTGTACTATAGATTTTTCATACTAACTTTACGTATTAAATCTTTGGTTTCTTCAAATTTAATTTTATGATATTTATGTACGTGGCACACTTCTTCTTGCCATTTGCTCAGAGTCTCAACTTGTTGACGCATTGCAATATTATTTTGTTGAAGTGTATCTACAAAGATTATTAATGGGATAGAATATTATTTTTTTTCTAATAGTGTTTAAAATTTTAACTCTATTTTTTGAGATTTTTCAGGGGGGTTTCAACCCCATATCACCTTCCCTGGTTATAGCCTGCTATTTGCTAATAATAATTGGAATAAATACCTTTTAATGTTTGATTTTCTGTTAATAAATCGACCAATTTTGATTCAATATCTTCCAGGGTATATTCGGTTGAGATAGGAGATTTCAAATCCATTCCATTAAATTTCTGTGATAATAAATGTGCGTCGTCAATTTCATGATGAAGATTCTAAAAATAAAAATAAAAAATTACAAAAAATTCCAGTGGAAGGCCGTTGGATGTTAAGAAATAAAAAATATTTCACATTCGGGGTCTTTTTTCTGCATATCATTAGGACAAAGACCTCTAGCCACCAGACCAAGCAGAGTTGGAAAAAATCCGGATTTTTTTTTTAAAAGCCCAACTCGTCGGTATTTTTTTTTTTTGTGGGGGGGGATTATCGTTTCTTTTAGGTAGTTGTGATTTATCTTTTCTGCTCTAGTCAGTTTTATAAAGCAAAATGAGACATGATGACACATTTTAAAGATATAATAGTTGATTTATGAATTTTATTCAAAATCTGTGGAGCGATTTTTGAGAAATCGAAAAAAAAAACTGAAAAAGTACATCAGTATAGTACTTTTGGGCCGATTTTCTTCAAACATATTTTTACCCCTTGGAGGAGGGGGGGGGGGGGTGTGGAGATATTTTGTTCACACACAAACAGACCAATTCAGAGGACCCACTTTTTTGGGTCAGGGGACCACAAAACTTGTATTTCCATCAAAATCTCGACATCGAATTTATATATATATATAAGGGCTACGCCCCCTGGACCTCCTTGCTCGCCCTCGGCGAGCAAATGCATCAAATGTATTCTTGCTCACTGTCTGAAAATTTTGCCTTCGGCGAGCAATTGCAAATTTTTAAAAGTTTTAAATATTTCTTTTCAACTCTACTTCCTGTAAATCTGGCAGGAAGTCAGTGGCTAGCACTTTATATGAGTAAGAAAAAGTAAAAAAAACCCAAATAACCCCAGTGGGTTTTTTAATTGAAAACACCAAAAACCCAGTGGGTTCAGCCCACCTGGGGAAATTCTATGCCAACCATGGCAATAGGACGTCCCAATGCCTCCTCAGGAATCTCTCCCTTCCTACTTGGGAGCCGATGCAGAGAGGACACTTTCTTTTTTATTATTGGGAGGGTGGAAGGGGGGCCTGCCCGGGCGGTTGAGATCATGGTCATTTTTCGTAAATGAAATTTATTTTGACTTTTATTAGGGATTGTTTTTAGCCTTGATGATGCATTACAGACATAATATAAATAAAACTATCTTGTTGTAAGAATGAACTAATACCATAAATTAAAAATGAATTAAAGCAGCACAAAAAAGATTTAAATAATGACGTCAATATAAAAGGCTAAAGATAAATGTTTATTAATAATCTAAATAAAAAAAAAAAAAAGAGGGAATGCAATTTAATGATGTTTATCTGTTTTTAAACTATTTTTGAATCTTATAATTACATACACACTGGCTCCAGATCCTTGACTACCCGAGTCTAGATGCTCCCTTTTTATATGTTTCGGAGTTTTCGGAAAAAAAATAAAAAATATTTTTTTTCTTTGGATTAGTCCCAAAAACTGCTGAGGAAAGATGGGAGGTGGGGATAAAGGACGTATAAGGGTGAAACAGACATTAAGTTGAAAATAGACAAATATTAAAATTTTTAATTACTCCTTCCTCTAATCAAATTTAATTATTTTTACATTAAAGAAGTTTTTTTTACCCTCTTGGCCTGCATAGCCATTTAGAGGTTTGTATATATATCTTTTTAAAAAGTATATACCGATGGCTACGTTCCATACCAATGCCACAACAAAGGGGGGGGGGGGCGATGGGCTCAGGCGTATTAAGGAAAAGGGCGTTGGCAGCAAGGGGGTAATTACTCCCCCCCCCCGAAAAACTCCTCTGGATCCGCCCTTGGCTGGCAGCGTATATTTTTACAAAAAAAAATTGTATTATTCAAAAAATAACAAACTTATCTAAAAATAATATTTTTTGTTATTATAAGGAATATTTACAATTTATTATTTATCAAGAGTCGTCTGGCAACAGCACCCGCTCTAGGAGGGGGGGAACGTTGAAATTGGTCCAAGGACGCCAGAATTTGGGAGCGGCATAAATATATATTTTCTTTGGTAGGGGGGGGGGGGCGCAAATTATAATCTTGGCCCAGGTGCAAGTTTTCCTTGGTGCGGCAAATGTTCCACATGCTGATTCCTCGCCATCCACCCGAGGTTTCATCGCACTTCGGTTCGCTTAACCATCGTTACGATGGTAGTGATTGTTCCTCTACTCTGTTGTCTGACCCCCCCCCCCTCCCCGGCCATTAAAGAAAAACTTTTTTATTATTGCTATCTTCATATTTATTTATATTTTATATATTATAAAATCACATGGAAATTTAATAGGGAAAAAATATATATACCAGGTATATTTCTCTAGGTTGCTCAACTTGTTTTGTTCACGGCTTCCTAAATAATACTGGTATATCTCACTTTTTTCGCGGCTTCCTAAGTTAAAACAATGGTCTGTATATTTTTACGGTTTCCCTTTAATAGAGACTCGGTTTATTATTTGGAAATCACTAGTACAGTATATTTAAACAAATTTATATTGAGATGTTTACTCTGCCATAGTGTCGAGGGCAATAACACCCAATCCATAGTCTAAAAATAATAAATGTAAAAATTGGCCTAAATTATTATTACAAGTTTTTTATTATAAAATTTTCATGTATTTCAATCAAATTTTTTCTTAGTCGGTGTTTATTTATAGAATATAATATATATATATATCTTCCTATTTGACTATTTGATTATCAACACTCAGCTATATACCTCCTTCATATAGAATATTTGTGATTTTATAAAGTACTAGTAAAAAAAAAAAAGAAAAAAATGGTTATGTCTACCTGACCACCTCCAGATGATCCGGATGAAGATGCGGAAATCCTACTTTGATGGGGTACCACTGAAAAATGATTCTCACTAAAGGAGTGAGGGGTTGAAAAAATAACAAAAGAGTCATCATCCTCAACTGAATGCGCCATACTACTACTACTACACTTTAAAACAATTTTAAAATAAACAAAACCAAACTGTCAACTAAAACATTACTAGTAAATATTGTCAAATGACAATATTGTTTTAAAGAAAGATAAGTTTTGGGAATGTGAGCAATGTGAGTCATGCGATAAACAAAATTGCATAGAAGACAAAGAGATGAAAAAATAGATTGATAATTCATATACTAAAATAACTTTTCCAAATAGTAGCGCCTCTTGTGGTTTTAAAGGGAATCTAATTTTAACGACAAAAAAATATAATTCAGTGCCAGTATAAAAATTACATGTTAGAAAAATTTTCAAGTATTTTATGCGTACTCTAGCTTATTTAAAAGCCTTTTACTTTTATCTATTAAATATTATCTTACCTAATTTAATTTTCCAATGTTGGTCATAAATTAGAGACTAATCACAAGTGTTATGTTTCTATCTTCTCTTCATAGACGAAAAACAGCGAATGACATTTAAGAAATTTTAATTGAAAGAAACAAATTTAAATACGTAAAATAAAAAATGGAACCTCCAAGTGTTGATAATCCAAGTTTTCCACCTTTTACTGAAGTCAATCAAATTAACAGCATTTGGACATTTTTACAAAGTGTAAGTATTTTACATTATAATTAAGATCGTTATCATTCAATTATGCAATAATAATTGACATTTTCATGATTTTAATAATTCTTATTTTTATTATAGATTGATTGGCATGATCCTTGGCTGGTTGGACTGATTATTTTTCATGTTATTATAACCTTAACATCCCTACTCACTCGAAATCACAGCAATTTTCAAGTTATATTATTTTTCGTTTTACGTAAGTATTCCACCTTGTTAAATTATTTTTAATTATTTATTTACATAAGTAGAACAGTGGAAAAATTAAAGAAAAAATAAACCGGTCTATATAATTTTCAAATAATATATATATATTTATGTATATATATTATTTCATTAATAGCACGGAATTATGCCTTATTTTTGATTGCCGGTTTTGGATCGCGTTTGTATACACGGGGATCATATTTTTAGGAGTGAATTCTGGGACAAAAAAGAAGGTGGGAATTATAACAACACACAAAAGCCAAAAATGAAAACAATGTTAATGCTATTGGGTATGTGATTATGAAGTCACATCGAAAACAGTAGACGAAAATTTCCAAAGAATTTTTTTTTTTTTTTTTTTTGTAAACATTCACACTTTTTCTCATTCACACTCACACTCACACACACATTCACACTGTCTTTTCGGCAGCTCAGGCCATATAAGACATTTACGATAACCGTTATTTATGAATTTATATATATTAGGGTCCAGGCATTTTTATTTAAGCCATCTGGTATCCAGATGGCTCCAAAGAATTATAAATCATATTGTTTCAGATAGTTTTTTTTTAATAAACTTTTCATTATTCAGAAATATCCGATTATTACTATTTATTATTAAAAGAAAAAATTAAAAACAAAATTTCAATATATATATATAAGTTAAAGAGAAGTTCCTGTTGATGTTATTGGAATGGAAAAGAACAAGTACAGGTGCAGCAAATAAAGAGAGCCTTTGGATGCCAAATGCCAAAAGGAAGACGTTTCGGACAAAATTTTATTCATCCATCCTCAGTCCTTGTTGGCTTATAAACTAATTAGGCACAAAGATTATCTTATAGACTCTCACGGAAAATTGACACTCGTCTGTTTTTATAAAAAAATATACATGTGCACAAATTCGTGCCACGACAACAATAACAACTTTGTGCCTAAGTTTATAAGCCAACAATGACTGAGGATGGACGAATAAAATTTTGTCCGAAACGTCTCCCTTTCGGCATTTGACATCCAAAGGCTCTCTTTATTTTCTGCACTTGTACTTGCTCTTTTCCATTCTATATATATATATATATATATATATATACAGGTTTATATTATATATATATATATATATATATAAACCTGTTATGCACTAAAAAATTAATACCAAACATGAGTATATCCCGAATCCCTCTAAAAAAATATTTGGAACAAGCTGCTGAAATACAAAAGTATTTCCGGAGATGTTTGTCGATTGGTCACAGAAAATATATAAACAGAGATGAATTTTCTTCATGGCTTACAAACGTGATATACCGGTACATTTATATAATATCTTATATATATATATATATATATATATATATATATAAAGAGCAGGCGCCCTTCCCGCTTTCGGCGGGTTATTACGGCCCGGCAGGGGATTCTGGCATAGCTATTTCGGCCTCACTTGCGTATTTTGTCGAAGTTTTTTTTTTTTTTTTTTTTTTTTTTTTTTTCAAATCAATCTTATTAATGAGAATAAAATTTTCAACTCTTTTACTAATATATTTTTTTCTTTTTTAGTGTTATTAGTTTACTTCTCAGAAAGTATAAACACGATTGCAGCAAACAATTGGAGGTGAATATTTTTTAATTTTTTTTTTTTTTTACATTTATAATCTATTTCTATTAATATTGATTTTTTTTCTTTTAGCATTTTCTCAAATCAACAATATTTCGACAGCAAAGGGATGTTCATTTCAATCGTCTTCTCTGTGCCTATCCTCTTAAATTGTATGATATTAGTGGTGAGTAAAAGAAAACTTTTTTTACATATATGATAAAATAGTTTTAAATCCAGGTATTAAACTTTTAACATAAATATAAATTATGATCGTTAAATTTAGTATTTTTATCTCGTAATTGCAATGCTAATATATATTATCTCTATTTTCATACCTAAATATAAAATACGTGACTATCAGTTATTCAATGAAATTAAAAAGAAGCAAACAAAATAGGAGTTAGTTAATGGAAATAAAATATCAAGGGAGACCAGGAGGCATATATCTATAGTTTGAGACCCCCGTGGGATCTATTGTTTATTTTTATTAATTAAGATATTTAAAAGTAAATTTGAAGTTTCTTTTATTAGACAAATTTTAGCATTTTTGCAATAATATATACAGGTAGGTCAATTATTTTGTAATTGACCTTCTATAAAACTCCGCTACTTCAAATCAAAAATAAAGTACGTTGTTAGATAATATTTTTTCAAGTGGAAAACAAATTAATATTCAATTAGAATGATCTATTTAAACGTCAGACGATTTAACACAATAGCTATTTAAGAATAAGAATAATAAAGCAAGGTTACCGTATTTTTAAATTATTAAATAATACATAGTAGAAAATTAATTGTAGAACTAAAATGATCAATAGTAAAGGTATCTAATTAAAAAAAACAATTTAATAAATCTAAATAAAAAAGTTTGCATATTAGGCCTATCTCTTTTTTTTTGGAGAGATTCCAATTTTCATTTACATTAAAATATCAATAAAATTATACAATTCCAAGTTTCTTCTGAATATCTAATGATAAAAAAAATGGCTTGTTGACATTCTTTAGTTATATAATTAAGTAAATACAATTATCGGTGATTTATACATAGAGAGAAAAAAAAACTGAACTAATCCCTTAGATAAAAATTAAAAAGATAGGTAATTTAATTAATAACATTTAGAAAAATAAAACTAAATATTTTTTTATCTTTGTCGCGTCTATTCAGATAAAATTTTTAATACAATTAATTATTTAAAGCAAGTTAGTGGGAGGAGGTTCAAAGGGGAACTGGGGGGGGGGGGGTTGAACTTTCGCCTCTAAATCAATTTATTTCATATAAAAATGAAGGTTATTTAATTTTCAATAAATACTCTCAATATTTATTATTGTTATAATTTCCATCAAGAAAGAGTTGCAAATGCAGGTACCATTTTATTGGACTGACGTTTCAGTCTCGACAAAAATCTTCAGGGCCCAATAAGAGTCAAGAATGTATAGAAAAGAGAAAGTATGATAGATCTTGAAATCTCTCACCTGATGAGCTTCATTACATATAACCTGAGGCGTAGCCAAAAATCTTTAATTAGAGAAGGGGGGGGGGGGGGTCAAAACAGAATGCCACCTCCCCCCTCCCCAGTAATGGGGCAGTTTAAGAAGCCTACAGGAAATATAATACACCAGAAAATACTTTTCTTTTTTTAAAATACAATACATTTGCAAAATTGCTAGCGCAAATTATTAAATTTTTTGTATTATAGAGCTTAAATATTATATCTAGTCATGGCTTGGATCCCATGGGGTTTTGAACTCCCCAAGCCTCCCCGTGGCTAGGCCTAATACACAATATATACAATATATATATATATATATATATATATATATATATATATATATATATTAAATAATAAATAATAATAATGTTTATTGATCATGTATAATACATTATAATAGCATTTAATTTTTGTGGTTTCGGCTCACTCTCCGAAGATGATTCTTCAGATGGTTCCCAAAATTAATTCTTTTTCTTTTTACATCATTTCTTAGGGTAAAAATATTCCAAAAAAAAAAATCCACCTTCATTAATATAAAAAAATTACAAAAAAATCATAAAAAAAAAACTGTTCAGCTGAATTATAGTCGGGTCTTAAAATTGGAGATTAGGACATTTCTATATATTTACTTTCTTGACACCTATTGGGTCCTGAAAATGGCCTCTATCGAATACGAAACGTCAACCCAATAAAATGTTAAAAAAAAAAAACTTGCCTGCCAGTTTCTGCATTTGGAACTCTTCCTTGATAGAACTTTACTACCATCTATATATATAATTCACTAATGTCCGTCTGTCTGTCTTTCTGTATGTCCGTCTGTCTGTCACGCTCTATTTTAGGCAACTCTCCCGTTGGAATTTTGAAATGAAATTTTTTATGCATAAAGAGGACCTTCTCGGGATTACAGGAAAATTATTTTCATCCCGAAATTCCCATAACTTTTTGAGTTATTAATTTTTAAAGTTACGATTTCTCCCATAGGAAATATATTCAAAAAGGAGTAATTTTTACACCCAAATCATTGTGTCTATGGGAGATTATTCTGATCCTCTCATTTCGTTGCCATGCTACGCTAGTGCGCATTACTTTATAATCGGCTCTTATATCTAGCTAATGATTGAAAATAAAATATCGAGAGGGGTTTGCCTCGGGTCTCTAAAACGGCACTCTTGAGAGAGATCGATTGAAAACTTGAGTCACAGATTGCCTTCATTTTTGCCCTTTTTTTCTTATTGCTTATCTTTTAAATTTTTTTCGCATTTAAAAAATCCTTACGGAACAGATTCTCATATGAACATAAAATCTTGTTTATATTTTTGTTTCATTAAAAAAAATAAAATTTTCATCTAACTACTCAAGGTCTCGTTCGCCTCTTTATTTGCATGAATCGACACAAATAATATACAAAAAAAAAATATTTTTTTTTTATTATGTTAAATAAATAATTAATAATGTGATGTTAGTTTTGTTTACCTAAGAGCCATCACTATACAAGATTAGATAAAAGCTTTTAAATTTTTGTTTGGCTTCTTTAACACAAGTATGTGTCTAAATTCCTTCCGGTCTCAGACGTTTTCTATTCTATAAATAAATTAGTAAGCGAAAAATAAGTAAACGATCGAACGGATATGTATAGAAAGAAGATCGATATGTTCTAAATGATAGACATATGGATCTAATAAATTATCTAATCATATAGAAGAGGAAAATTTATGGCATATAAATAATAAAACGCTCTGTCTCAAAAAAAAAAAAATATATTTTCGAAAAAAAAAGAATTTTTACATAATAATCGGAACTTAAAAAAAAAATCTGGTGTGACTTAACGCACCAGATTTTTTGTGACAAGATACAGTATATTTAGTTTACCATAGCACCTTGGTTCCAAACTTGACCACTTGCGTTTCATAGATGGCTCTGGGTCTATTCTAAGGAAAATATTGGACAACAAAGGATAGAACAAAAGATCAACTAATGGTCGCAGTTAAAGTGCCTTAGGTCCAAATAATAATAATAATAATAATAGATGGCTCTGAGTTACGAATGCTTACATTGAAAAGAATCTGAAATACTACATCAGTAAACTGTATTTCAAATACGTTTTAGGAAAAAACTTATCAATATACTTTTTTAAGAATATCTAAAATATAGTTGATTTATGAACTTTAATCAAAATCGTTCCAGTGAATTTTGAAAAATTCGAAAAAAACTACAAAAGTACATTAGTAAAGTGTACTTCCAATACGTTTTAGTAAAAAACTTATTAATATACTTTTTAAAGAACATCTAAAAAATAGTTCATTTATGAATTTTGATCAAAATCGTTCCGGCAAATTTTGGCAAATTCGAAAAAAGCTAAAAAAGTACATCAGTAAAGTGTACTTCAAATAATTTTCTCGAAAAAACTTACTGATACACTTTTTAAAGACCATCTAAAAAATAGTTGAATTATAAACTTTAATCAAAATTGATAGGCCAAATTTTGAGAAATTCGAAAAAACTGAAAAAGTGCTTCAGTAAAGTACTAATACTTTTTGGCCAATTTTGTTCACAAGTTTATTTTAACTATCCGGAAGGTTAACTAACTTAAATATAAAATTTCAACCTAGTAGCTCATTTCTTTCATGCCTTAAATCATCACACACAGACATGCTGCGAAAACCACTTTTTTTGGACTCAGGGGACCTCAAAACGTATATTTCCATCAAATTCTCGAATCTTTAACATGAATCCAATACTATTTCTCTCTCTGTCTCTCTCTGTCTCTCTCTCTCTCTCTATATATATATATATATATATATATATATTTTACATAAATAGGCAAGTGAAAGTAATAAAATGACAAGAATAAATCAAAATTTTTCTTTTGTAACAATCCACCAGCAGTATTTTTAATCAACTCCAAACAAGAAACTACTGTTTATGAAAAATTCGAACCCTTCTTTATTTACAAGAGCATATCCAAGAAAAATATCTAGAATATTACTCAAGATAAACATGCTTCTAATTCAGGAAATTTATTCATCCCCCAGGCGAATTGGCTGTGGCAATCGAGTCAACTGATGACGAATCTGAAACGTGCACAACTCCGAGCAAAACTTTCAGTGAACGCTGAGACGGCGAATACGGCGAAGACACCATCAACACTGTCACCGTCAGCATCATCTCAACATATTAATGACAAGAAGAACGAATGATACCGTCTTATTGGCATCATGTTATTGTTGTTGCTGTTGTTGTTGATGTTGTTATGGTTTGTAAACCAGACCTGATTTGCCTGTAACCGGTCTCCTCCTAGTCACGTCCCTCCTGCTTTTGTCTCCAAGGACATGATCGCCGCCACTGCCTACCACCCACGCACTCTCGTTAATGTCAATTTAGCAGATCAAAAAAGCCATTTGCATTTATATATACATATATATTAACGTAACTATCCTAAATGAGTGCATTAACATTCTGAAGATGACGTGTCAAAAATTTGTTTAAATTTAACGAAATTTTTTATAGATTTTTTTTTTCTTATAAATATGTATTTCTATCTAAAGAAGTGAATTATTTCTTCTGATTTCACATATTTATTAGTGAGCACCGCAGGACAAAGTTCCATCCTTCATTTAAAATTCAAATGAATTATTTCGAACATTAATCAAAATTAGCTATACAAATACATTTATTATTCAACATTATCTTATTTAAATAAATAAGAAAGGAGTCCAAAAGATCTTTCAAACAAAATTACTTCTTTCTGAATTAACGATTGTCTATTCTATATTTCTAAAAATCTAGAGCACTTTAAAGTATAAAGAGTCGCGGGGGATCCCCGAACTACGGTCCGGGACTACTTAAAGTGGACTCCTATGAGTTTTTTCATGTAATTATATATATAATTTCTTATTTATTAATTACATAAAATAGAGTTATTCTCTATTAGTACATCTAGATTGTGCCTGGTTGACGGAGAAATTTATGGCTTCGGGTCAATTTCTCCCGATGACTAAAAAAGCAATCTGAGTGAATTCAAATAAAAGAATGCCGTGCTCTGGTCCATTGGTTAGGGCACACTGAGTACAAATCCGTGGATCCATGGTTTGACCCCCGGCAGCACCCTAACTTGTCGGCTATTTGAATTAATAAATATTAAATTGAATCAAGTAATTATGTAATTAAAAAAATAATTATATGAATAAACCCATAGGGATCCACTTAATATATATCTATTTGATCTTAACGCGTTGCGGATTATTTTAAATTCATGAACATTTTTTAAATTTATTATTTGGATAATTCTATTTTTGAATTTACATATAAGCTACACAAGCCGCCACTTTCTTTGAGCACCTCCAAAAAAAAAAAAAATTATTCGAGAGAGAAATATCATTTCATCGACATAGAATATGTGACTTATAAAGGGCCGTCCCCTCTTATATAACTTCTCCAAGTCTAAATGAGACGCGTGAACCATAGAAGTTTCCATTATTATTCAAACAATGAAATACTTGGATGGAAAAATCCAATCAAACACTTGGAGGTGCCTCTCTGAAAATTAAACACTAACTCACACGACGGCGCTGGGCCGGAATGTTGAAAGTCCTTAATGTAAAAAAAAAATAAAATAAAAAACACTTGCATTTAAAAATGCGGGAAAATAAAAATATTGAGTATTTGGATTACTAAAATAAAAACTTGGAGTAATTTCATTTAATAAATGATTATTTAAATATCTGTTAAGGCTGAACGCATACCAATTGAGCAAAACGCTCTTGGACAAAACGTTTTGTCCAAGAGCAAAACGTTTTGCTCAATGCCACACCGATTAGGCAAAATGTTTTGTCATTGAGTGTTATTGCCTAATCGGTGTGCGTTGGCATTTTTTGCTCAATGTCCAAACATTTTGTCCAATGTCAACGCACACTGATTGATCAAAACGCTCAATGGCAAAACATTTTGTTCAATGATGTCGAATCATGATCAATTGTGTTTTGACTCCTCGGTGTGCGTTGACCTATAGAAAAGCATTGAAAAAACAGTTTTAGGCACGATTAGTCAAAAACGTTTTTGCTCAATTGGTGTGTGTTCAGCCTAACACTCCAAGCTTTTATTTTATTCCTAAATACACTCATAAAATTTATTTTCCTGTTTTTAGTGTGTTTTTTTTTCTTATAACAATTGGAGACAACTTTTATAAAATGCACAATTGTTAAGTGCGGCCTCCTCAAGGTCGTTTAATCAATTATTGCTTAACTCTTCGCAAATTAAATGTTATTATCACCCCGGCCTAATTTTGCCGGGCCTAAAGAGCCTTTAATGCGCTTAAAAATGAAAAAAAAATGGAGGTGGGGCGAATTCCATATTTTATCGAATTCTTCAAGTATTAAAAACATCTACTTAAAATTAATTGAAGTAATTATTTTTATACCTTCGCCAGCATCGAAATTGCATCAAATGCCAGTGAACATTTCTATTGTATAGGAATAACGTAAATATTAAAATTACTTTATTGATAGAACTCGAACATTCTGATATTTCATCACTAATAAAAAATAGAAATTTTATTTATAAATCCCTAAATAATGACTTCTTTGAAAGCAAGGATTTGATGCTAAAACTGAGGTATTATATTGAAATTTTTGGCTTAATTTTTATATTAAAATATATATATGAAATTTTAATATAAAATTTTTGATCAAAATTATTCTTCATCTTATTAACATTCTATTTTTATTAATTAATTCTTTAATTATTATACTAAAACTATTCCATATTGGAGGTTTTCTTTCTTTTTCCAAGAAAATCAATTCACAAAATATGGGCTAAATAATTTTTTTTTTAGTCTAGTCTTTATTAAAAAAATAATTTTTCTTTAATCTAAATACTAAAATTTTCAAAGACTGAATTTTTCTTATTAGCCTGTAATAAATATTATATATTTTTTAAAATTTTTTTCAATCGACTGGGACTTGATTATTTTATTTATTAAATAAAAAAAGAAGAATTTTAGAAAAAGCGAGTGGACTAAGTGGATCCAAGCATTTTTCGAATTTTATAAATCTCTCTTCCTGGGGTTAGGAGGTGGAAACTTATTCCTCCCCAGTAACAGGCACAAAAGGCCTAAACACTTGTTGAATTGGAACCCGAAATTGAATCATCTAAAAAGAAGATGAGATAAAACTGAAAAAGTTTCCTATAAAATTTTCCAATTAAAATGAAGCATAGGCGTACTCTGAAATTTATAGTGGGAAGAATAATTTGAGCCAATCATCTTAATTTGCAAAAGAATTAGACCAGGTGATGTGGTTCTCAATAAATATTGATGAGCACCAAACAAAATTACTTCGCTGTTCTATAGTGAAACCATATTTCGCTCTAGTTAACAAATAATACGGATTTGAAAAAGTTTTTTGATAGAATATCAAGTCTTGGTTGAGAATGAACCTCCCCTCTACGTACGCCTATGATTTAGCTAACATTTTTCTACATTCTTAAAACACTTCAAAAGAATGCTTGCTTTTTCAATAAATCTTAAAGGTCTTAATTCTTTGGTAGGCTCTCTTAATTCTAAACATGATAAAAATAAACGAAATTGAGTGCCTCAGTTTGACCAATGAATTGAAAATTCCACTCTCTTTAAAAATTTCTTAAACATTTCACTTCTTCTAAAAATAAAGGAATAATTAAAGGGGGTAGATTATTCTACTCAGGGCCGTAGACAGAAAATTTTTCAGAATGAAGGGGGGTTTGGTTGATAGGCCCCTCCCCCCCTTTTTTCAACCCTCCTCTCCAAAATTAATATAAAATTTCTTTATAATTTTTAACAATATTTAAAATTTTAACACCACTCTAATAAGTAAGGATAAGAGCAGCAAAAACAAAAGAGCCTTTGGATGCCAAGTGCCAAAGGAGACGTTTCGCGACTTTCTTACTACCAAAAAAATTAATATATACATTCAGTAGTACAAACATGATGCGAACAACTATATTTCAATTGAAATCTTATTAGGTATATATTTCGGCTGCAGACGCCATTAGGATTTTAATTTATATATATTTTAAATTAATAATACTCCTTTATATATAAAGTTGTCATATTTATTGATATTGATATATCCCTCGGGCTTGCTGTAGGGGTTAGCTTGTTGGCCTTGTATACCAACGATCGCGGGTTCGGATCCCAGGCAGTCCGCTGATTTTATTTCTTGAATAAGAATGCCTGGACCCCAAAATATATATATATATATTAATTAATCAACGGTTGAGGAGGCGATTAGCCGAAGGGAGAAAGCAGTTAAGCTTATAATCCTGAGTTGAATACAACTCGAGTTCAAATCCACCTCATGGCAATAAATTATCCAACTCTATTTGAGATGCATCCTCCTGAGGAAGGAAACGGGAACCCACCTCAGTATCATTCCTATGAGGCTGACACTAATGACTGAGAGAATCAACGGTTATCGTCAAAGTCTTATATGGCATGAGTTGCCGAAAAGACTGTATGAGTGTGAATGAGAAAAAAGTGTGAGTGTTTTTTATAAAAAAAATTTATTGATATATATAAAAGTTCGTACATCTATACACTCATGGACAAAATTAGAGGAACAAAAAAAAAAAAAACTATAAAGGTCAATTTCCACTAGACACTAGAATTTCCCCTATCGTGCCATGCCTTCAGCATTTCCACTAGACGTGTCGTTCCCCTGGCATGCCACTGCTGTCAGAGTTGTGTTCGGCCGTTTCTGTGCCAACACGGAAATAGCCGAGAAATAGACAGACGGCCACGGAACGGCCGAAGACAATTTCTACTAATCATGTCGTGCCCCGGCCATGGGATGCCTTACGCCGTTTTCGCACGAAGGACTGTTGGCGGCAGACGGCACGGCCTCTCCAATGCTATTTAAATAGCAAGTCCGTTTTAGCCGATTGCATCGCACGGCAGGGGCCATGCAAGCCATTTTCTCGTTGTTCCGCTAATTTTGTCCCTGAGTGTTATATATATATATATATATATATTCTTGTAAAAAGGCGAACTCTTAAACTACTTGAGAATCTATTCGAGAATGAATTATTTTTATTTCTATATAGTCACATTCATTTTTTATAAATAAGAAATTAGAAATATATAATATATATACATCACTATTAATAGGGGAATTTTTAATTATAGACCTCATTTTTGTAGCCTCTTATTAATTTAAATATATAGGTCTACATCACGTTTTGTAAGCCATGAAGAAAATTCATACAATTTAATAATTTTTAATTCAAAAAACCGACACCTATTTAATAAATATTAAATTGTATGAAGTTTATTATCAATTTAGGATATTTCTTGTTGTTGTTGAACTGCAAGTGGGCTCTCGATTTTAAGGAAGGATCTTGAGTTCAATTGAGGGCATGATTGGGGACAACAGGGTCTATGGCTCCCCAAAGGGTCGGAGTCGTATATCTGAAGAGCTGGCCATAAATCATAAAGCTGCCAAAAGGAAGAGATATTGAAGAATCTTGATTATAATTAATTTTCCATGACATTTGAGATATTCAAATTATTACTACTTTACTCCCCGTTTCAAATACTATATGCGTACTTCATTTGAAACGAATTCATTGTGGATTTCTATAGAATAAATACATAGGCCCTATATATATACATATATTTTTCCATTTCATTTTTATATAGGCCTATATATATATATATAGATAGAAGATTCACAATAAATATAACAACTTTGGGTCTCAATTATATATAAGCCTACAGTAGTAAGATCTTAATTTAATTATAGTTGTTCGCATCTTGGTTGTACTATGTATATGTTTATACTGTATTTTATAGTAAGGACTGAATGGACAAATAAAATTTCGTCCGAAACGTCTCCTTCGGCATTAGATATCCAAAGGCTTTTTTGATTTGCTGCTCTACTAATTACAAACATAAACAGCAACTTGTCTCGAATAATTATTATATTTTTATTTATTTATTAGAGTTCTCGGAGGAGGGTTTGAACTCCCATTAGCTATGGCCCATATTCTATCAATATTTAAAATTAATTATAAACATTCCTTAAATAATTTTCATTTTAAAATGATTTTTATTAAAATTTTATTTTTTCCAATAAAATTATTTATTTTTTTAATTTGCATTTTTTAAAGTGATGCTGTGGAAATTTTTTAATCCGATTATTTTACTCTAATTTTATGAATTTTCTAAATGTACTTATTTATTAGAAATATATTAAATTAATTATATAATTTATATATATATATATTTTGCTAAATTAATTTCAAAGCACTCTCAAATCAATACAATATAGTTAATATATATGTATGTAATATATACTTTATGTATATATATATATATTGTACATTTTAATATGATGATAGATGAAATATTTTTTTAAAAAAAGTGTCATATATTAAAAGAGAAAAAAAATTCAAATGAAAGTCAATCATATAACAATTTGTGATGCATCAAGAGAATAATTTTTTTATGTATTTGATTGTACTTAGCAAAAAAATAAAAGAAATTTTAATTTAAAAGGGACCTGATCTTGTCAAAGATAAAAATAAATAAATAAGTCGCTCTGTCTCTATATGTAAATATTTATCATATAAAATAACTACTTAGTAAAAAATAAAATTTATATGCCCTAATTAATTAAAAGATCTTAATAAAATTAAGATGTATATGTTGGCAAATGTTTTTTAAAGCTTTAAAAAATATTTATTATTTGCTTATCATTGTTTAACAATCCGCTTTTATTTTATAAATAAATTTTTTATATGTAATGTAATTATAAGGCCGATTTAACGCCACACAAAATCACATTTAATCACTCTGTGGCGCACAGCATTTTAGTCGTGCGATTAAATAAATAAAACTTTTCACACACTTTTTGAATCTCTCACAAAAAAATTATATATTTTCATTTTGAAATTTTGTTTTAAAGAGATGGAAAGAATTGTAAAATCAATGTCTTTGTTTATTGAATGTGTAGAAGTTATTTAGTGTAGAAAAACTGTAAAAGGATTAGTGTAATTAAGTTTATGCAAAAGTGAAAGTTGAGTGTAGAAATTGTTAAAATAATTAGTGTAAATAGACCTTTATTTTTGATAAATTAGTAATTAAAATTGCAAGTTAATTAACTAACAAAAAGGCTCTAATAACAACAAAGAGCGGTGATTTAGTGGCGCAACCAGGGGAGGGGGGTTAGAATTTTAACACCCTCCAGATGAGAAAAAATATTCAAATTTCATATTAAAATTGAATTTTGTTTTTCCTCTGCTACGGCACTTAGCCAGGAAGGGGAGAGGGGGTATGGGAACTTCATGTTCGAAATTTTTTTATGTTTAATTTTTTCAAACCCCCTCCCCAGGAGCAAATTCTGGTTGCACCACTGTAGCAAAGGAGTCACATTTTTACTTTTTAAATCTTTTTTGCCTAAACGACTCGAGTTCAAATCTCTCTCTAATGATATAAATTTATATGATAAAAGTAACAAAATTATATTTATTAAAAAATTGCGAATAAAATTTCATGTAAAGATATTAAAAACACAAATGAGTTTCGCACCATGAACATTTTATAAACATAATTCAATTATGAAAAGAAATTAATGGCTGAGTGATAATCAACAGGAACAGGTTGATGAAGGCAGCCAGCAAAGAACAAAAACTTTATTTAAATATCGTCGACGTTTCGGGAACGCATCGCTCTCATCTTCAGGACGATAAATTGTTAATGTTGTTTATATACATTGTATATTGATACATGTAGGTCATACAAAATTATAATACAAATTTGCATATACCATTAAATGTATGTTTAATTGTCTATGAGAATTGTTATTGGTGCCTGGGCTTAATTTATTGTTGAATGGGCCCGAAACATCAGCACTGACCAAGATTAAAAGAGTCCTGAAGATGGGAGCGATGCGTTCCCGAAACGTCGACGATATTTAAATAAAATTTTTGTTCTTTGCTGGCTGTTCCTGATAATTCAATTATGTTTTCCGCCAAATATTCATAATGTAAAATGTATTTGTGTAAAAAAAATTAGAAATTTATATCTAAGCTCATTTGTCTTTTTAATATAATATTTCAATTGTTTGAAAAAATTGAAATTTTATTTTTAGGCATTTGGTCATTTAAACCCCGTCGCTATTTATTTAAATTGATTGGTAGCCAATTCAATTTAAATAAATTTATATAATGGGACTGAATGTGAACCCGCAACCCTTGGTACAAATGGAGAGCTATCCAAGGCCCTGAGTCGTTGAAATTTTATAATAATAAAAAAAAACATATTCTTATATAATTTTGTAACTTGTTATCATACATTATTTATATAGTATATTTATTAATTTTATAAAAATCAAAGGCTGGCACAGTTTTGCCTTATGCTCGTGCTTTGTTCATATTAGATCCGTTTCGTTATTCAGTAAACTTGCCCGTGAAACTTTAATTACGAATTTCTCTAATACAAAGTTCCATTTACTCTAATTCTATTACAGTTTTTATTTAACCCTCAACATTCACTATAAGCTCGATTTTACAATTCTTGCCATTTACATGTTGTGTGCAAAGCTGATGAAAAAGTGTGAAAAGACTTGTGTGAATCTAGCTGGGTGCATATTAAAACGAGACTCTTGAAATTGCGCTGTTTTACCAATTTGAGGTGTCCTATTAGGGGTACAATCTCATTTGGCACCCACGCTTAATCTACATGAAACACTTGTGTATATTTTGTTTATATCCCCTCTTTTTATGAGGGTTTAATTTCAAATAAAACATTTAGCTGGTAGCTGGTCAACAAAGTAAAAAATTATCAGGTGTTAGCCGCATAAAATGAATTGCGGATCCCCAAGAGCTTTTGTCTTTATTTTCCGTATATTTAATGAAATGTAAATATTATTTTAAATAATAAACCGCAAGTAATAGAAGTATTTTATAAATATATAGGTCTATATATATATATGATGTTAAATATTATTTAATTATTTGAAAAGCCATTTTTTCTACTTAGATATGGATCCACAACTGATTTCTTATATCGTCTTTTTTTATATAAATAAGCATCTTTTAGTTTCGATACAATTTTTTGTGTTTATAATTTAGAAACAGCCAATCGAATGCAAATTTCCTCATTGCTTTTAAAATGTATCCATTATACTTTAATAAATATATTTAGGGTTTATTTGTTTTTTAATTTAAATTACACTGCATTTTATTAAATAATATAAAAGGTAATAAGTCTACCCCTGTGAGTTCGGGGTCTAGAATAGACTCAAAGTACCCATGCTTGTCGTAAAAGGCGACTAAAATGGGCCAACGCCTCACCAGTGTTGATATATATATATACACTGACTTAAATCAAGCCTTCGGAATTCTTGCTTTTCCATCGAACTAAATATCTATTACGGTTTGAGCAAGTGCAGCTACACTCACTTAATACTGTTATCATCGCCTTATTTAGTTGACTCTTAATTTGCCTCATAATAAGAACATTATGTTTCAATGTTCTTTATTTATAACACCAGCCGCGCCACTCGCCATCGGCAGGCTTCGCGTCTGGGCCCTCCTCTGATCTTAATCGTTTCAGAGATTTAATAATAAGAATTAGGATCCGACCGAAACAAGATTTTTAGCCGAAATTAGGCTTCAATTTTAGTTTCGGCCGAAACCATAACAGAAACCGAAACTTCAAATTTTTTCTTAAAATTTCCTATTCAAAATTCATATCATTTTACCCTTTTTTTAGTACATCCTCCGTGACTCAAATAATCACTCTTTTTGGTTGGTGAAAATCAATCTTTTCAAGCTCAGGTTTCGGCTAGTTTTTGGGCGAAACCTAAACTTCTGTCGTTTTCTAATAAAAATCCTTCTAATAAAAATCCCTACAGTCACTAGATTATAGAAGAAGCGTGTCTGCACTCTCTCTAATATAGGTATTACCATGGTCATTGCTCTGCCGAATTAAAATCATTTATCCCACCCAATGCAACATATACACGGAACACAAGAGAGGCATCTTCCCAGCATCCCTATGCTGTTCAGATCACGACTAACAGAACTAGTCAATTTCAATCTTCCTTTGTCCCCATGACCTCCCGTGATTGGAACAAGCTCCCTGCGTCTATCTTCCCCAAAACCTACAATCTTCAGACTTTCAAGTCTAACCTCAACAGGCATCTTCTCAGTTCCCGCAGTTGAGTTTCCCTTTTATGCTTTTCCTTTTGTTTTTATTTTCTTCCTGGCTGCATGTGACTACTGGTCATTATAGGTCTTCGGACCTTATGCACCCATTCAAAAAAAAAAAAAAAATTTTTACTCCACTTCCTATATATCTGGCCAATCAGCGAGAGAGCAGGCACATACACACAGGGAAGTCAGTGGCTAGCGCTTTATATATAAAAAATGACAATTGCGCTCCCGGTGTGATCAAAGGAAAAAAGCTCTTGACTGAGAGGTAGAGCATTGTCCCGTCTCTTGCAACAAAAATTTATTTCAATTTGATTCGCTACCAATCCAATTGAATTAAATAGAGATAGGGTCTAAAAGGCTTTCGATGCCGAAAAAGTCCTTGAAATAAAAAAAAAAAAAATTTGAATTATATAACAATTTTTAATTAGAGAAATTTATTTATTTATTAAAATTGATTTTTTATAAGGCAAGATCACACCAAATGCTTTCCAATGGGCAAATTCATTTTCTGGAATTTTTTGCGCCTCTCCTTTTGAGAATTTGGCGACCCAAGTATTTTTCCTGGACTCTCCATAATGTCCTCTATCTAACTACAAAATTTCGTCTCAAAATTCTAACCGGGAGTGGATCAAACAGAGCGTGATAGACGGACACTCCACTATTATATATATAAAAGAAGAGTAAACGTATAAAGAACGCATATCCGCACGCAAAGTCAAAATATAATAAAGAAATAGTTGGGATTCTATTCGCTAAAACAAGATAAAATCAAAGATTGAAAATCAAACTTACCACTTAGAAAGGCCAAGAGAGGAGCTGGTCATGAATGTGCCAGTTTGAATCGCCTAGCCTTCTTTATTTTAAAAATGAAATAATGCGACTTCAAAGGTTTATCTCTCAATCTCAAAAATATATCAAGTAAATAAATAGTAAATCAAAAGTATAGAAACTTATCTCATACACATGCACACAGCTCCCATGTTGAAAATGAAATATTGTTGTAAAATATCATTCATGCTTTATAAATGAAATCAGAAGATGGTCAAATTTATCCTCGCACTCATTCTTTTTTGTGACAAACATTAGAAAAAATCGATTCTCCCGAGAGCTTATTCGCATTTTCTTCCAGTTTCTCTTATGTAAAAGGTAAGTGTTGTTTTCATAAAGATTTATAATTATTACAATTTATATATTAATAAATAAAAATAATTAAAATAATCGAGTATGATCTTCCATTAAGAATTTAGTAGATTTTTACGGTATAGTAGAAACTCGATTATCCAGTTTCAATCAAAAAACGAATAGCTATTACAATAAATATTAAAAAGCTCGACTTTTCGTGTTCAGATGAGGATCAGATAATCGAGTTTCTATTATAAAAAGAATTTTTTTATAAATGCTCAGAAAATTTTATTTAGATAGGAGAAAAATAACACAAATTGAAAATATATTTTCTATTTATTCATAAAAACTCTTTTATCAACATATAAAATAAATAATTAAAAACTGATATATTTACAATCTTCTATCGTAACGTTTTAATTATAACAAATTTGTACATTGCTTTACTTGAAGGAAATCTGTTTAAAATTATATAACAGATTATCATAATGATTTTTTAAATATAAAAATGTTTTTTTTTTAATTGGTAGTCTGCTGCTTTTCTATATCTGAAAAGAGGAGTTTACAAATCTTGATAATTTTTTCATTCTATTCGCATCATGGAAAATATATATATATAATATATACAAGTGGTAAAGCCCGTCTTCGGCGGCTACGGTCCCTAAACTCCCTTGCTCGCCTTCGCCGAAAAATGCATCATATTTATTCTTGCTCACTGTTTGAAATTTCCCAGAACAATATATTGGTTTAAATGTCCTCAGAAATTTACCTAAATATAAAAAAATCACTATATTTGTCGAATTTAATTGGCCCGATTAATATTTTCGGTTGTATTGTTGTGCTTTCGGCATTATTCCACATTGGTTCTTATCCATTAAAATATGTTCTATCATCCCGAAATATTCCTAAAGCTGCTTAAATATGATGAGACGTTCAACTCTTGGTGGGGGCGAGATGTATTTATAAGAAGACAAGTTTTCTCGGTTTGAGTCAAATTGGTTGTTGAGATTTACTCGACGTTTCGGCTCTATTTTTCAAAGAGTAGGCAACTAGTCTAACATCTGGATCGCCTAAGCTGTAAGCCAATCTAAGACTTCACACAAACCAACTCTACACCGCCACCTAATACATCCTTATATTAAACATATATCAAAGGCAAACACAAGCCTAGGAGGCATCCAGTAACACTATGACTAGGGAACTAGGCCCCGAAGTTAACCCAAACTAAATACAAACATAATTACACACAACCAACCTCCCTCTAGATCTGAGGTAAATCCAAACCTCTGAGACATGCCCTAACCCAGTGGACCTGCAAGGCTACGACCCCGTAAACAACCCACCTCAACAATTACTTCCTAATTCCACGTTCTTGAAAAGGGCTCCAAAAGGATACGTGACGCATCGAATAAATCTCAACAACCAACTTGACTTAACCCGAAAGAACTTGTCATTACATCCAGCTAGTCGAGGAAGCCTTTCAGAACATATATATATATATACGAAGTGTGTACAAAAAGAAACCGAACTTTTGCTCTATCAGCTTTAGTGCTTATTGTACAACATTTAAAGCACTCTCCTCTTCAAAATAGTCCCCTCTACTGGCAATACACCGTTCCTATAGTTTCTTCCATCCACGCCTCCTGGAACACATTTTGTGGGACGACGCGCAGGTGTCTTTATCTCCTCTAAGGTTTAGAAACGACGCCCTTTCAACGTGTTTTTCACTTTGGGGAAGAGGAAAAATAGGAAAAAGAATGCAGTGCTCAGGAAGAGGCCTGAATTGTAGGAAAACCATAGTTGGATGTTGCATCATTATAATGAGCCAGCTCACGCGTCATTCCTTGTCTGCAGCTATCTAGCAAAAACCACATACCCGTTGTGCCCCATCCACCGTATTCTCCGGACCTAACCCGAGCAGACTTTTTCCTGTTTCCCAAACTGAAAAACATATTGAAAGAAAGTCGTTTCCAAACCATAGAAGAGATATAAGACAATGCGACGAGAAACCTGCGCGCCATCCCACAAAATGTTTTCCAGGAGGCGTTCCAAAAATGAAAGAAACGATGGGAACGGTGAATTGCCAGTAGAGGGGACTATTTTGAAGGGGACAGTGCTTAAAATGTTGTACAATAAGCAATAAAGCTGATACAGCAAAAGTTCGATTTCTTTTTGTACACATCTCGTATATATATAAATATTACAAAATATTCTTGGAAATTTTATTTTTCTTTATTGGCCGAGAAAGTTTTTACTCATTTAAGAAAAATAAAATTTCCAACAAGAGTCTGACCTCTCATTAGGTTTAAGTTACTTTAGAAATATGAATTCTCATTAGAAATCTCAAAATGTTGATAAAAGATTATTAATAATATTTTTAGCCGAAAAATTACACACGAATTAAGACAAAAATAATATTAATAGTTAACGATTTGTTCAAATCATTTCGCAAAACTTAACATTCACATTCATCTGATTATATTATTCAATCTGCTTATAGTCTTATATATATATATATATATATGCAAAGATAAGTTTTCTCGGGTTAAGTCGCGTGGGATGCTGAGATTTAAGGCTCAAACAGACAGGACGGGGAATTTCGCGCCCCTGGGGCTGCGCGCTTTTTGCGGGGGTAGGGGTTTTTGTTAAGCCCCCGGGGGGGGGTGTTGGGGGGGGGGAGGGGGTGGTGTTTTTTTTTTTCTACAACCTATTTTTTTTTATTTTATTAATTATTTTTAAAATAATATATTATAAAAAAAAAAAAAAATTTCAATTTAAAATAAGATTTTTTTTAAATTTTTTTTTTTTAAAATTAATTTTTTTGAAATTTTTTTTTGGGGGTTTAAAATAATAAAATAAAATTTTTTTTTTGTTTTTTTTTTTAAATTAAATAAAAAAAAAATATTTTTTTTATATATAAATTAAAAAATTAATAATATATTTTTTTTTTTGAAAGAGAAAAAAAAAAAGTTTTTTTATTTTTTTTTTTTTTTTTTTAATTTCGCCTGTTCGCGCGAAAGAGTTGTAAATTTGTACAACTCGAAAAAGCTGTCGGCGAAAGAGAGCGTTTACGCCGCGTAAGTTCGCCCCCTGTGTGACGGGGATGATACAGTCTTGCCTTATACAACATTTCGCGCCCTTTCGCGGCGTTGAAAAAACGCCAAGCGACGCGAATTTCGCGTTCTGTCTGTTTGAGCCTTTACTCGACGTTTCGGCTCTCCTTTTGGAGCCATTTTCAAGAGAGAAGGAAGTTAGGAGGTAATGGTGGAGGGGGTTGTTTACGGGGTCGCAGTCTTCCTGGTCACCAGGTCAATTTGGTGGATGACTCAGCCCGAGAAAACTTATCTTTACATACATCCGGTCGCGGAAACCTTCCAGAACTATATATATATATATATATATATATATATATATATATGATTTTCTTTAATTAATTTTTAATGTCCTAGCAATCTTTTTAATTTAAGATTTCTTTTTATTATTAAACTTTTTTGGTTTCTTTTTTGTATTATATTTTCTCTTTTTATTATTTCGCAGAGATTCCCGATCCTCGGCGTTTTTCCGTTTCAAACGTGTTGCAGAGCGTATCGATCGTCGCCAGTCGGATATTTCCTCATTTTTTGTATCATTCACATCCTTTTTGGAAATACATTGCCAGGCCTCTGCGAATCGGGAATCGTCTTGAAGAAGAAAGAATGAATCTTGCCGGATGCCTTGAGCAATTCTCGGCGCGCTCACAGGTACGATTTCTTCTCTAGGTTCCTCTTTTTTCCCAAACTTTGCATCTTCATCTTCATCTTCACCTGATGATGAATCATATTTAAAAGGATTTTTTGACGCTAACGAATTCAATTTTGTCAAGACTTTCTTATTATCCTCTTTTTTCTCGGCTTTCGTCTCTCTTTCCTTAATTTCAATATCCTTGTTGTCATCTCCAAACATTTTTAATAAACTAAATCCTTCGCTTTCCTCTTTTTTCTGTAGAGAATTTTTTAAACCATCAACTTGAAAAAATCTCTCTTTTGATACTTCAACTTTGTTTTCTTCTTGATTTTTTGCTTCATCATCTTCTTTTTTCTTTTTCTTTTCTTTTTTCTTATTTTTCTTTTCTTCATTTTTTTGTTTCTTCTCTTCATTTTTTTGTTTCTTCTCTTCAATGTTGATCTCTTTTTTTACGACAAAATTCTCCAAATGTTCCGGTTGACATGGATCAAATCGTTGCATTAATTTGGGTTGTTTATGTTGTCGCAAATTCACTGGATGTCCCAAAACTTGTTCTAATATTTTTAATTGTTGAACCTTTTCAGGTTCCTCATTATTTTCATTCTCCACTTCATTTCTATTTTCATCATCGTCATCATCTTGTTGAAATCGTTCATCCAAAATAAACCGTGGATCATTATTATATTTACTTTGTAATTCCAATAATTTTTGTCCTTTCTCCCCTTGAAATTGAGGTTTGATTTTGAATCGTGAAATATCATCAATTTCATCTTCATCATCTGAATTATCACCAAATAACTGATCTTTCACTTTCTCTTTTTTGTTTTCAATTTCAACGTTTTCTGATTCATCATCAGAATCGAAAATTATTTTTTTGGAATTTTTAGAATCCTAAAAAAAAAATTATTATTACTTACAATTATTGTTATATTATTTTACTAATAAGCTTATTAATCTAAACTAATATTGTTTTTTTATTTTTTAGAATTTTGAAGAAAGGAGTTTGAACTAATGTCGCCTCAAAATTGGTCCAGGGAATTCTTTCGACTTTTCTACAAACATTATTGGAGTATATTTTTGGTAAGTCTCAACTTTTATATTAATTTGTTACTATGTCATATGGCCCTAAAATTTAACATCTCGAAAGCCCCATAATTCTTCAGTGATAGCTCGAAAAATTTGACCTATTACAAATTTTTTGACCTCCTCATCTTAATTTGCTGTACAGATTTAATGAACAGCATCTTGTTATTTATCCAGGAGTAGATTTACATAACAAGTAATCGTTTTAAATGCCTGGGGTGCCGTATTTATAATTTTCCAATTTGAGAAGATCCGAGTCAGAGTATTTGAAAACGCGGCGTTAGAAACGCGACAAAACGCTCGTGTAGAATGGCCCTTAGTGTATTTACATAATAATGCTTGTATAAAAATTATTCTTTCCAGGAACGATGCCTAATTTGCTAGACTTTAAAGTAAATCTTACGATTTTAATTGATACCATGATAAAAAAGTCAGATCATTCAAAATATTTTGAGAATAAAAAAAAAATAAATTGGGGGGGGTTTTATATGGGGGGTTTGGTTGTGAAAAAAAAAAATTTATATTTAATTTTGGAAATCCTAAAAAGCCAACCAACAAAAAAAACACAACAACACAACAAATAAATATATTATTAATTAAAAAATACTGTATAATTATTTAACTACAGTAATATTATACAGTATTTCGTATTCTCAAAACATTTCGACTGACAAGCTGACCTTACTCTCATCGTCTCAATATTTACCTACAGTGCTGGGGGTTAATTTTAATTTACAATATTTATTCAAATTAGATTTATATCAGGCTACTGTTTTTCAGAAGTCATTCGCTTTTGGTTATATAAAATTCAACCATTTTTATGTTTGTTATATTATGTATATGTTAGGCCTATTTCATGAAATCCAAAAAATTTTGCTGTTTTCGTGAATTCGGCATAGTCAAAAATCAACCAATATATATATATATATATATATACTGTATAACATGTTCCTTAACTTTCACATTTTGAAGGAGGTAAAAAAGAAGGAGATGCAGCCAGTGTATTTTCTTTATTGATATCAGCTCACGGCTAACGTTTCGGTTCCAGACCATGGGACCGAAACGTTAGCCGTAGCTGATATCAATAAAGAAAATACACTGGCTGCATCTCCTTCTTTTTTTACCTCCTTCAACATCTGCTCTACAGCCATACATCCCCCCTGTTACAACTTTCACATTTATATTTTAGGCCTAAAAATGGTTGAATTATCAATAACCGAAAGTGTATGACGTTTGCAAAACAGTACCCTTAGATAAATTCAATTTTAAAAAAATCATATTTACTTTTCAACTACCACTAGTAAGTAAACTTTTTGTGATATAAGTATTAAATGCTTATCAGCTTATATACACTGCTATTTCTTTAAGTACCAAATTTGTTATGTTTTATTTTTAACAAATTTGCCTTTTGAACGAATTAGGACTGAATATAAATTAATAATTTTAAATACAAGCATTATTTGTATATTAAAACACAAACAACTATCACTCAAATGCTTTGCCATTCGCGTTCATACTGATGCTAGCGTTAATTAAATAAAACTGAATCGTCTCAAATTTGAGATTTCACTCTCGAAAAGACTTATTTCCTGCCTAATTCTTATCTTATTGTTAAACCAAGACATGATAAGTTCTACATTCTGTCAGAAGAGATTATTAAATGTTTCTAAATCAGACCGAGGGAATGCAAACCCTTATATGTTACAGAATCTTAAAAGGAAAAGCAAACAAATAATCACATGAGAAAAGATTATATATACAAAAATTTGCTAGGACTTGTTTACTGGTAAAAAAAATGCTTACAACCTAGTTATTTATACTTACAATATTAGAAAGCGCATCTTTTAATATTTTTTTTTGATCCTTATAAGCTTTCACTCTCTCATTGAAGGCATTTTGTCTTTTAATATCAGATTCTATTTTATTTTTATCTAACAAGTGATTATTTATAACTGAATTTTGTGCAGGTAAACTTTTTTCTTTCTTTTTTCTTATTTTTATGATTTATTTCTTCGTTAAAATTTTGTTTAGGGAAACTATTTCTTTCTTTTTTCTTATATTTCTGAGTTATTCTTCTTCTTCTTCTTCTTCCACATTTGAGAATTTATTTTCTCTTTTTGGTTTTTTAATCTTGATTTCATTATCATTTTCCTCTTCATTTCTTAATTTCTCCGGTTTGGATAATTTAATTTCCTTTTCTCTTTCATCTTCAAACTTAGCCCCTTTAAACATAGGTAATTTATTATTAATTGTTTCATTATAATTTGTTTCATTTGAAGTTTCTTCAGTAATAGATTTCGTTTTATTTTTTGATTCATTCCGTTCTCTTTCAAGTCTAGAGAGAAAACTTTCTTTTGCTAATTGAACGGTTATATTATTTCCTTTCCAAGATTTTTTTGTTATTTCATAAAGACCTGAAAAATTGTTTTAAAATTAATAATAATTATAACTAGACCATTTGTTATTTGTATAAATTTGGATTAAAAGAGGGGTTCCTTATTAGAATTTTAGGACAGTTTACCCATCGAATTGACCCCTATGCCATGCTGTATTCTCATTTTCTAGGCTTCAATTCTAACTGTCCGACTGGTACTTTTAAAATAGGGGTTTTCAACGGGAAAATCTTTGAGAGAGAAATTGATCAGGTTCTGATAAATAACGTATCTGTGTATATATTAACAGTGCCCCAAGTAACTAATGAGACAACTAGCATTACATGCAAACTTAACAACTTTATTGCAGTTTCGCAGTTAAATAGATTCAAAATAATCCCATTGCACCTCCAAACGATGTTACATCGACCATACAAGTTGTTGAAAGGACCCTGGAAGTTCTGATTGTCCTGTATCCGCCCGTCTGTCCTTTTTTTTTTGATGTTCCGGGAGTGTTCTATCATTAGTTTTTCACTGAGGGCACACAGTAATCTCTCTGCTCGCATGCGTCGGGTTAGGACTCATCTGTTTCAAAGCAAGAGTTTGGTTCTTTTGCATGACAAAGTACCGACTCATGTGCACTAACCGTGGAAAAGTTTTTAACATCAAAACAGATCTGTGTGCTTAACCCCTGTTTGCCTAAGTCTGCACCTGCATATTTTTTTCTAATTCCAAAAATTAAATAATTAACGTTTCAGTGAGATTGAGGACAGAGTGATGGACCTATACATTCAGGACTTGAAGCCTTATTCAAATAACTTGTATGATCAATATAAACGTTGTGTGAAGGTGCAAGTGAATTATTTTGAATTCTTGTACCTGTGAAAGTGTAAATAAAGTTGTTAGTTTGTAATGCTAGTTTATAGCTCACTATAAATTTATAAAAATTTAGAGGCCAAGCTTATAGAAAGAATTACTGAAATATGATACAATTAAATTAAAAGTAAAAATCATGTACTTAATAATAATAGAAACAATGGAGCATTATTGAGTTTTTTTCATTTATATGAATTTAAAAATAGTGAAGATTATTTAAAAAAAAATTCAATTCAAATTAAAAAATTATGAAATACATATAATTAAATACTTACAATCATTAATATTTTTAGTATTTAACTGAATATCGACAAAGGCAAAACGTCCAGACGGTTTAACTTTTAATTCGACAGATTCCACATTTCCATATTTTGAAAACTTCTCCGATAAATCCAATTCATTAACGGCTTCAGGAAGATTTCCCACAAAAAGTCTTTTTTTCATCATTAGGAATTAATTACAGTAAGAAATAAATAATTAAATTAAAAAAAAAAGCAAATAGTGAAAGGTATAAATTTTCACGTGGGTTAAATATTTGAAGTTATATATTAATTACTACGATTGCCGGTAGGGGCGCTGATTTTTTTTTTTTTTTTTTAAACATTAACACCTAATAAATTATTGATTTAATTATTATTTTTATATTAATTAGCTTTTATTTGACAGGAATTCGGCTATATAATAATCTTGCCTGCCATCCTGCTATGAATTCCTCGTCTCTTTATCTCATCTATGACTGCCCATTTATCCGCCGTTTGTTTGCTGCTCCTTTCTCTCGTCTTTGACCATGTCACCATGTCTGACAGGCCTTTCTCATCACACAACTTTTTAATATTTCTTTTCTTTTAATTACAATTTTAAGGTCAGTATTTCATTTCAATCTTTATTTAACATACTCAGAATGAGTATCTTCAACAAATTCATTAAATAAATTAATATAAATATTCTAAACTAGTATTAACCTATTATTTTTTGACTGTTGATTTTTTACTTTTAATCATTTTGTTAATAATTTGAACCATTTAATAATCTCAAATTCATTTAAATATTAAAATTATTAATTTTGAATAATCTAATTTATTAGTTTCTTGTCTTTGCCTATTTTCTTCAAATCTGTCAAAACTTTTCAATCCAAATGACTGTGAATAATTAATATACATCTTGGTCAAGGTTTAATACGAGTTTGTAATATTTATATTGTTTTATTTAATGATATTAAATGTTTTAATTCTTAGAAATTGAATAATTAAAGTATAGAAGTAGGTTCAGATGATTAAGATGGGTTAGTGAGCACACTTAATCAGAGCCTAGACTTTTTCAAAATTTATTTAAATATTTCTAATTTAATTAATTTTATTCACATTTTAGATGTGATTTCTACATAAAACATCATCTTATAATCTGATTATCTCATTAGGACAAGTCATCAATAGTCATCGACCGAAATATATATATACTTGTTAGCTATGTCAAGATCATCACTGGAATTAAAACGATAAGGTGAGTGTGTTTAATTTTCATTCCCATAAAGGAGGAGCTTTCTTCTAATTATCTTTGTATTTATATTATATATGTAAGCGAAGTGAATAGCTGAATTTATTTTAATGATACAGATTCTTTTTAGGAAAGCATTAGAAAACAGGTAATAACTCGCTTTACGGAAAATATATTAATCAATTCTTTAAAATTAAAAATAAAAACTCTTTCTCTCCCTAAAATTCGACATTTCAAAAGGTTTTTTCCACTCTACGCCCCCTCCCTCATATTTTTAATATTATTTCTTAATTTGTTTGTTTTTGCCTTTTTAATTTTAGATTTCAACAAGAAGCAAATATTTAGGGAGAGCCAGTGGCTGCAAACAGAATCCGGTCAGAAAGCAGTCAAGACAGTTAAGATATCGCAGGAATTAAAGTTGTAGGTAAGGGCCAACAATTCTCATTTTATTTCTATTTATTAGGCTTTCTTCTAATTATCTTTGTATTCATATTATATATGTAAGCGAGGTGAATAGCTGAATCAATATGTAGAAGGAAGAGTAAAAAGGCCAAGCAGCTATTATTATTTCTTTACCAATGCCCAGCATCTGTAAATTTTAAATTTACCAATACCAATAAAGAAATAATAATAGCTGCTTGGCCTTTTTACTCATCCTTCTATTTATATTATTATTTAGAAGAGAAATTTATTTTTTAATTTATTAACCAAAATAGGAATATATATATATATATATACATTTTAGTGAATTTTATCAAATTAGTGATTAAATTACATTTAGTTCTTACAAAAGTCACAAAGATCACTAATTAAATAAATATATATATACAGGTTGGGGATAAAGAAATTCATTATTTTTACATGGACTTCAAGACCTTATTTAACATTGTTGTTACAAAACTTGACAAGAAAAATTATTTAAACTCTTATATTTGCTGAGATTACTTGTCTTAAATTGAAAGCAGATGAAAGGCTTTTTTGAAAAGAAAAATAGCTTGATTTTCTTTTCAAAAAGCCTTTCATCTGCTTTCAATTTAAGACAAGTAATCTCAGCAAATATAAGATTTTCAATAACTTATTTAACATTTTTCGGATTGTCCGATTTGGATCAAATATGCACCGTTTGGTTCTACGATTTGTTGTTATTTTATAGGTAGCTTCATAATGCCTCTCTCATAGAAGTCTTGGTCCTTGTTGGCGAAAAACAGCAGAATCTTCCTGGCTGTTAGTCCTGGTTTGACCATCGTTTGAGCTGCTTCACCGCGCTTTCGTCACCATCGTTTTCGCACAATGTTGTCGTATGTGACCCATTTCTCATCACCAGTCACCATCCGTTTAAGAAATGTGTCTATATACGGTTTGGCCCAAGGCTTCGGAGATGTAAATTCGATCCCTCATGTTTTTTTGTGTTGGCTTTTTTTTAACCCAGCTTTGTGCAAATGGTTAAAACTGTTTTATGGTCTCTTGGTGGATGCTACGACTACTAAAATGCCGGTCAACTTCGATCATTTCTGTGATTTTATCGACATTTTCGACAACAGCCTCTTCGAGGTGCATCTTTAACATCAAAAATATCTGAACGGAATCGACGAAACCAAAATTGCACGTAATTAGCTGTTAAATTATTTTAGGCAGCAGCAGCTTACTCGTCGAACCGTGGATGGAGGTAGGTTTTTAATTAATTAAAATCAATAATAATTTTAATTTTATATTTATCTATCTTCCTACAGGTCAAGTGTTTTGCAAATGTTCACTTTCAAAATTTAAATTCCATTATCAAGACCTGAAATTATAATTATCATAAATATAAAATTAAAATTATTATTGATTTTAATTAATTAAAAACCTACCTCCATCCACGGTTCGGCGAGTAAGCTGCTGCTGCCTAAAATAATTATATATTCTCGTCTACAAAATATCATAAATTAGCTGTTAAAGAATCGGAACCATAAACACCATTCATAATTTCAGCCGCCTGGCTTGCATTTTCGCCTTCTTAAAAAAACAAAAAAAAAAATAAAATAAAACGTATCTAATTTTCTCTTACAAGTTAGTTGACTTCCATTTTTAGCACTCTGTAACTCACAACTGAATGAACCAAACAAAAAAAACAGCAAAAAAACTTTTTTAGTGCGGAATGTCATCTTGACAAACGTAAATGAACATAAATCTGAAGTTGTTTGATCCATACTTTACGAGATATCGATCACTTCACAGTCATCTACTGAAAAATAATGGATTACTTTTTCTCCCAACCTATATATATATATATATATATATATATATATATAGTATATATACTATATATATATAGTAAACAGTAAAGTATATTTATTTTTCAAAAAAAAAAAATATATAAAAATAATATATGGATTAGGATTTTTTATATACTTATACACAAAAAAAGTATAATTATAATATATATTCTAACACCATTTGTCTAATTAAAATTTTTTGCTTACATTTGGAATTATAGAAAATAATTTATACTTTCTTTTTTACAGGAATTCTTCGATCACCTGGGAGTAACTTCAAATTTTTGTGCATCCTATTTGACATTTACTGTACCTCGAGCTCATCGTCGCTTGCTGCATTCGGTGAGTAATCTCCTTATTTTATTTTTATTCTTAAAATACAATTCCCGTTTTTATTAAGAAATGGAGAGAATCCAACCAAGGGGGTGGATGCGATTTAATAAATATTAAATATTTAAATGTTATAATTTAATTAAATATAAAATTTGTTTTATTAACATTTGTCACACTTTTAATTAGATTAAACTTAATGGGAAATTCTTTTTAATATCAGATCATTATTATTTTATATAAGAATTTACATATTCGAAAAATTCTTATAATTTAAATTTATTTTGATAAAATTAATGTCATGGCATCCTCCACCCTGTTTTTTTCTCTCCATATTCAATATTTTTCATTTAATGTATTTAAGGAAGGTTCAATGCTAGCTTTTTTGCCTTGAGAAACGAGGATTGATCTATTCTCGCGCAGAAAAACTTTGTTTAAATCAAATGTAGAGGAAGTTTTTCTTTTTGCAGGTTATTCAGCAATGATTAATAAAGAAAGACTTCATTTTTTTAATTTGAAAATTTTAATGGGAACAAGACAACCAGTGTGCGCATTTATCCTGGTTTCGATCACAAAGGGCCACGTCAACATCAAAATGTCAAACAAGGTATTAATCTTTAGACGAATGTACAGTGAGGGACAATATTAAGTCCACCCATGCGTTTTCTACTTGTGATTATTTCATTGTTTTTAAAAAAATATTATATATTTTTTAATGGAAACTTTCATGGTTCAAACTTAGAAAATTTCCAATAAAGATTTTCATTTTCTTTTATAAAAACAATGAAATAATCACAAATAGAAAAGCATGGGTGGAACTTAATATTTTCCTTCACTGTACATGTATAGATCTATTTCTAATAAAATTCACATTTTTTACAAATAATAATCTTAAAAAACAAAACATTTGTCTATTCAACATACCCATAAATTTTCGATCTTCGTATTTACGTATATTATGCCGAAACGTCGAGTAAATCTCAGCACCCCACGCGACTTAACCCGAGAAAACTTATCTTTGCATATATGTATATATATATATATATACATTTGAATTGACAATTATTTTGTTTTTTAAGATTATTATATGTAAAAAATGTGAATTTTATTAGAAATAGATCTATACATGTACATTCCTCTAAAGACTAATACCCTGTTTGACATTTTGATGTTGTTTTACAGGCCTGACGATGGTCCTTTGTGACCGAAACCAGGATAAATGCGCACACTGTTTGTCTTGTTCCCATTAAAATTTTCAAATTTAAAATTTATAAAATTTATTAATCATTGCTGAATAACCTGCAAAAAGAAAAAACTTTCTCTACATTTGATTTGATGTTGTTCTTTTATCTCCTGAACTCATCAACCTTTGTTTAGTTGCTTGTCATGAATGGACAATCAATAGTTGCCGATGTCATCCATTCAAGAGTCGCTGCCTTGAATCGTTTCTCTCATACTTGCTATTTCCGCCCTTAAATTTTTAAAATTACCCCTTAAATTATATATATATATATCATAGGTTCATAGTGCTTGCCCCCCGCTTTCCATCTATTTAGAATGAATATTAATTTATTTATTTTTCTCTTTCTAATTTTAATTTACTTATTCTAATTTTAGAAGGAATGTTGACTGAGAAAGTGATATAAAAATCAGTTGTGTATTTTTTAAAAATTTTATTTATTTTCATATAAATAGATGCATTTTTTTAAAATACAATTAACTTTGTATTTTGTCTTTTAAATAGTAATATCCATTATATATATTTTAGGAGCTCGGGGTGAAAATGCGCCTGGAAGCGATTGTTTCGACCGCATGCTGCTTTTGATACTTCGTCACATAATCCGCAGAGAAAATGCCTTGGAGAAGATCATCATTATAGAGAGCAAAGTTCAGGGAAAACCACTCGAAAAATCATCATCAAGATGGATCAATCAGATGACCTCACTCCACTTCAGGGGCGAGAGAGTTGAATAGAGAAGAATGGCATCTGACCGTTGCAACCACGACGCGCCAACGGCTAATAAAAAGAAGATAATTTGTTAGCGAGGTGAATAGCTGAATCAATACTTAGTAGAAAAATAAAAGGCCAAGCAGCTAGGTTTATTTCTTTAATAGAGAACCCACAGCGACGTGGCTAGAGTTCAGATGGCCGCATAGTCGACCGAAACGTCGCTGTGGGTTCTTTTTTAAAGAAATAAACCTAAGTGCTTGGCCTTTTATTTTTCTACTAAGAAGATAAATTATTTGTTCTTCAGATAAGTATTTCGGTGGCATTCAATGTCAATACATCAGTGCAAGATGAATATATTGAAGGGCTGTCTATCACCCCCTATTGCTCAATTGACATACAAGATGGAAATAAAAAAGAATCTTGATCTTTTTCATATAATAAATATAATTTTATATTCTTTATATAAAAAATTAACAATAATAGTTTAAAAAAGTAGATTTATAGCTGGATAAAAAGTTGTTAATGAGAAACAGGATGAAGAAAGAAGAGCAGCTAGTATTTATTTCATTTATTTAAGGCCCATTAGGCTAACGTTTCGGTCTCGGTCGAGACCATCTTCAGAGCTACAACATAGCAAGAATAGAGCAAATCTTTAAAAATTACAATTTCATCTCAATCATGAGTAATATCATAAAAAATTGAAAAAATATATATATACCTTATGGGCTGTCAATATGAGACAAATTTTACAAACTCAATTATATAATTATTGGTTATGAATTATATAAATGAGTTTGTAAAATTTGTCTCATATTGACATCCTATAAGGTATAGGCCTATATATTTTTTTATATTTTTATGATATTACCCATGATTGAGATGAAATTGTAATTTAATTTTTAAAGATTTGCTCTATTCTTGCTATGTTGTAGCTCTGAAGATAGTCTCGGCCAAGACCGAAACGTTTGCCTAATACAATACCATACTACCTGCTTTTCTTTCTTCATCCTGTTTCTCATTAATAATAGTTTATATCATTGGTGTAGCAAGAAATTTTTGAAGAGAAAGAGAAAAAGAAAGTTTTTTCAAAAATTTAAGATTATTTTAGGGTATTTATAAAATCATTTTTGTTTTTTTTTTTAGAGTAAATTATTATATTTTACTTTCTCTTACCCTGAAATATATAATTTGTATTATAGAGCTTAAATATCTAGTCATGGCTTGGGTCCCATGGGGGGGGGGTTTGAACCCCCAAACCCCTGGCTACGGCTATGGTTTATTTAGTCTGAAGATGGCCTAGACCAATGGCGGAAACGTCAAACTGAAACGGCATAATAAAAGAAATAATTTGGACTGCATATGTATTTAATTTTTTTTTACTCTGCTTTAGAAATAATAGTACATATATATTGTCTATTAAAATAAATAAATATTAATATAAAATTAATTTGTTGTTTCAGGCATGATTGATAACATCCAGAACCAGACCAAGAATATCACATACAAACCCTTAGTGAGTGAGAAGGCGAGTGGCTAAGCATGATAAGCCGATGGATCTGAAGTTTCAACACAATCGAGTTTGAGTTCAGCTTGGCGCAAAGTCTCCTTTTGGGATAGAAAATTGGCAGATAATCTCCCTCCCAGTAACAGACACAAAGACCTCAAAATCCTTTGGAGATCACTGGAACGCTCCGAAATTAAGTAAGTTCCTACGATTCAACTTCAATTTATTATATCGACGCTCTAAATAGCAAAGTGCCTAACTCCACTTTTTTCGAAAATCATTTTTTTGTATTTTCTGTTGAAAAATATCATTCTCCTTATGCCCTGAACTGGGTAAGAGCGTAATTCATATTTTTCAGTGTGTTTAACAAAAGTGTTTAACAGTGGCTCTAACAATGACAATGAAATGTTTTTTGGCTCTCCTGAAAAATAAACAAAAATGGAATTAGGCACTTTGCTAATTAGAACGTCGATATACTCTGTTTTAATCTTTTTTCTTAATTTTTTTTTTTTTTTTTTTTAAACATTCACACTTTTTTTCTCATTCACACTCACACTCACACACACATTCACACTGTCTTTTCGGCAGCTCAGGCCAGGCTTAAATAAAATCATCGGACTGCCTGGGGTCCGAACCCGCGACGTTTGGTATATGAGGTTAGCACGCTAACCTCTACACCAAGCCCCGTGGGCTTCTTAATTTTAATCACTATTTGTTTTTTTAAAGCATTTAAAGCCTAAGTGCTTAAGAAAGAAAATGCAGAGTGATTAAGAAATGAAATAGAGACTTTTTCTTATCTAATTTCAAAAGGAAAAAAAATGAAAATTATTTTTAAATCCTTTATATTTCTTTAAGTTGATATTCTTTGTTAATTTAATTTTTTTTTATTTTAGATTTCAATACGAAGAAAGGACTTTTTGTGATTGAAAACAAATAAATATACTTCTATCGTGAATATAAACTTCTCTTAAGGGATTAATGAAATGCAGCAGACCTAAGTGCATCGAAGGAATTGAAATTTGGTAAGGCCTATTAACAAATTTTATTTTATTTTTAACAATTATATGTTATGCTTTCTTTTAATTAATATTACATTCATTAGATAGATTAGATTTTACTGTCTTTCTTAAAAAGGAAATAAATAGTTGAAAATTAATGAGTGATGCCAAGAGAATCATAATACGAAACATCTCTATCACGCTGATTTCCCGTCAAGGATGTAGGAAGGAAAAAGCATAAACAAAAGTTTTTTATTTTTCCAACTGGGTTTTACAAGGATTTTTTCAATCATAAAAGCCATTTGTCCTCTAGAGAGCATTCTGGCTGTTAGTGTAATATTAACGGAGAGTAAAATAATTTTCCTCTGAAGAATAAGAGCCCTTGTGCCTTGAAATATTAAGAATAAAATTCATTTGGAAATTCATTTACTTTCTCTCACCTCTATAGGCCTATATGTTAATTATTGGATTCATATCGATGTCGAGATTATGACGGATATACACGTTGTAAGGTTCCCTGAATCCAAAAAAGAGTGGTTTTCGCTACATGGGTCTGTCTGTGAACAAAATATCTTATTAACGAAAAGAGCTTGGATGTTGAAATTTTATATTTAAGTTAGGTACCCCCCTGGGACGTGACACGAAGCTTTTGAACAAAATCGGCCAAAATAACATTTTTTTCCATGTTTATAAATTTTACATCTTGAATTCTAATATATCTGGAAACTAGATATAAGTCGACACAAAAAAATTTAGTGTGACAGGCACAACTTTCTCTCTGCCGAAGGGTAAGAGAAATTTGTGTGCTTGTGCGACCAATCACACCAGATTTTTTTTTCCTTCCTACATCCTTGCCAAAAAATCAGCCTGACGGAGGTGTTTCGGAGTAAATAAGTAGTCTTTGTTAGTTCAATTCTAATTAAATTAAAGTGCATAAAGGCACATGAATAATTAAAAGGAAGCATAGATATACTCTCACATTCCAAAATATAGATATACTCTCACATTCCAAAATAATTGGTTAAACTTAATATTTCTCTTATATATAAGGGTGTTAACTAATTACTAAAATTTATAATCATGTTTATCAACGAATTTCAAAAGTAGCCCAAAAGTAGCTATTTTAAATATTGTTTGTAGATGGCCGTAAGGATGATCAATTTTATTATAAAGACATCGGCCAAAAATAAATACTTTTGCGTATTTGATTTTGAAAATTGCATTCATGGAATGCTCAGCTATTTTGTTTGTCATATTGGATGAGAGGAGTTAAAGTTTTGCAAAACATCTGTTGATGGTATGAGGATGATTCTATATCACTGGAATCGAAATATTTACAAATAAACGGATAATACGCAAAAGTATTTATTTTTGGCCGATGTCCTTATAATATTTTAAATATTATTATTTTAAAGACCTTGATAGAGGGAAGATATAATTCAGTTAATTTTTTAAGATATTTATTCAAAATTAAATATTCATTTGCATTATTTTTTCCTTAGGGATGTTTGATAAAATTAACATTGAATTTATTGAATAATTCACTCACAAAGAGAGAAAGAGAGAGAGAGAGTGAGCCTAGGGATCTTAGGGAGAAAATAAATTGCCAAGTATTTTTATTTTTTATTTTTATTTAATTAAATGCTTAATTATAATACACAAGAAGTTCTTATTATTAAATTAAGAATACTGTACTTAGATAAATTTTCGTATTAGAAATAATACAGAAAAAACAATATAATTTTTAATTCAAAGTTTTATTTCAGAAAAAGAATTGAAAAAATTCCTAAGTATTCAATATACAATATATGAGATAAAAATCGTAAGTATTCATTCAATATATATGAAATAAAAAATGAATTTTCATTTATTTATTTCGTTTATATTATTATTAATAATTCCCCCCCGAGGATGTCACCTTGTCGTGGTGGGGGGGGCTTAAGGCTTTAAGCTCGACCAAGAACATCCAAGTCTCATTGCCTTGGTTCATCCAAGGGAATTTAAACCAGAATAAATGCTAAAGACTTTATATATTTAATAATAAATATTATTAAATATATTCTCTTTAGCGCCCCTGGCGCGCAGAGAGCCGGCAACCCGCTTCGTTGCCTCTCTCCATCCTATGCAGGCATGGAGGGGGCAGGCGGCCGCCGCCGTCGCCTCTGTCGACTTCTGCTCTCTGCGCATGCGCCAGGGGCCAGAGTGGGGACTGGAGGCTATATAAGCAATTGCGCGCATGGGTTGGTGGTCGGGGATGGAGGTGGACAGCAAACTGATCACATCGTCTCAACATGCATGACTCTACCTGACTATATGTTTATATAGACTATATATTAAAGACTTTAATTATTTGAATATTATATTATTACATTGAAGAATATTAATAAATCCTTTTATTATAATGACAATTATTAATTAAACCTTTACTATTATTTCAAATAAATATTTTTTCTTTATAATAAAAGTAATATATTATTAAGAAACTTATTAAATTTCAAGATAAGTTTTTTATTAAAAGAAGAATATCAATTTTGGAATTTTTTTAAATTTGTAAAAATTTTTTATTTTTTTATTTCAAATTTATCTTTAATGATTTAATCAAATAAATATTTATTAATATTATCTTATATAAAGTAATAAAAATTTTAATTTCAATTAATATTCTCCCTTTACTTAAAACTAATCTTGAGATCAATTAAATAGTTTCCTAATAATATCTAAATGTTACCTTTCGTTCCTTGTCTTTGCCATCCTCGTTGATTTCTTCCTCATCTTGTCATCTTGAAGAAAGACCTTAAAAAAAGAAAAAGGATATTTATTATTCTCTCTTGCCTATTGCTAGGCTTTGAGAATTGAGTTTTTTTTTTTTTATAGAATATATAACATACAAAAAAGTTACAGATGCAATCTTAATAATAATACAACATAATAAATTTAAATATGCATTAACAAGAAACACATAAATATAATTTAATACAAAGTCAGAAGATCATCAAGGCAAATGAAACTCTTTAAATGTCTCTTCATTTACTTTCTCTTATCTGGCCCAACAAGAAAAAATTAAAATACTTTTTTTTTCTTTATAATAGAATAAATTTACATAATAATTTATATCAAAGATTTTTTTTCTATTTAATTATAAGTTGAATTAATAAAATAAAAGATTTGTTTTATTCAAACCTTTTGAAATCTACTATTTTAAGATCTAAAAAAATACTCTTAATAATTAAAAAATATTTTCTTAAAATAGACTAACGTACCCTAAAGAATATAAATAATTTAAATATTTAGGGTGAGAATAGAATAGAACAGGGAGATTAATATGTCATTTCCTTTCCACATGAGGCTTTCTCAAGCTAAGTTATTTACTATTATTATTAATATATATATATATATATTAATTATCTATTTTAAAATTTATAATTGGTTTTGACCGTGATATAGAATTAGACTAGATTTTTCGATGAGTATTTTTAAAACTAAAAAAATCGACACCGAATTTTTGAAATGATCGCAATACTTTCTCTGTATTTCATATTTAGGGTAAGAGAAAGTAAAAATAACACTTGGAAAATTAATTATACAAATTCTTAATATTATAATAATTAAGTATAAATTTGAACTTGAATAATTTCTATTCCAAAAAGCGAATTAACTGCATTTTTCTAATTGGTAAATAATTTACTTGAGAAAACCCCATGCGCAAAGAAAAGGAGAAAATAAATGAAAACACAGGGAAGTGCTGAGGGAGTGATCAAGGACCAAAAAAAGTAAATAAATTCCCTAAGTCCCTAGACCCCAAACTAAATGAACATTTATTAGAGCCTCGAAAGCGTTCTAAAAAAAAACCCGTATTATTTTGTAAAAAGATGAGGCTTTTTAGATTAAAAATTAAAACTACTTACAAACAAAATCAGATGTTTTCATAAAAAGTTCTGTTTCTGCTCCATTTCATGAGATAATCTTGCAATTTTTCTTTTGGGAATTTTCCTCCAGCGATGATGAACACTTAACCATATCCAGTCAATGGGTTATGAGGCTGAAAAAGTAGAAAAAAGAAATATATTAAAAAAAGGTTTATTTTGCTAAATATTATTAATACTTGAATAAAGTAGACGTAAATAGATTGACTTGGCTATCCAATTTGTTTGTTCTCTTTTTAATTTTATGCTATGAAGCAATTTTTATCATATTATTATCTAATATTAGTGCTATTTATATTTTCCAGATTTAAGTATTTTTTACTAAAGTATATTTACTATTAAAATATATGAGATAATTAAAATTTTCAAATTATTAGATATAATTAATATGTCGAGCCTTCTGAACCTGATTTGCATATTTGTCAGATTTCATAGCTCCAATAACAAAAGGGCGCACTCATGTCTTGTTTGTTATTGATAATAAATGTAACTTATATATACAGTGGAATCCCGGTATTTCGTATCCCGATTATTCGTACAAATTTGCCTGTCCCCAGGGAAAGTTTTTTTAATTTTGTACTCCCGATAATTCGTACCAAACCGTCCGCCGCGTGATCATGCCAATTCTCTACTCTATATAGCAGTGTTTCCCAACCTTTTGAAGTCCACGGCACCCCAAAGGTGCGTGGAGAATAACATTACACACTAGGGGCACCCTTCCCTTTTTTCCCCCTAGTAAAACGAAATTTTTTCTCCTTGCGTAAAAATCATTTGACCGATTTTTAGCAAAACTTTATTTTTCCGCCTCTTTATTTTTTTGTTTGTTTTTCTAAATATCTCGCGGCATCGCATCCCTTAGCCATTCTCGCGGCACCCTTGGGTGCTGGGGCACTCCAGTTAGGAATCACTGCTATATACAGTGATGGAAATACTTTTACGACCACCCTATTTTTTTCAAAAAAATTATTTAAAAATATTTTCTAATAAAAGTAAACATTACCATTGAATTCGGCAAGCTAAAATAACATAGTTTCAATTTTAAGACCATTTGATTTACATAAGACAACCTATAATATAACATTATATAAGATTAAAAAAACAATTTTAGTAATCGATTGACTTTCTACTAGGTTGAATTAAGCAAAATAATCTGTCATTCATTGAATTAACAAATTTGATATTGTATTTTGATCAACATTTCTAAAATTACACCCTACCCACATGTTTTCCATTGGATTTAGATCGGGACTGTACGCTGGCTACTGTAAAATTTGCACGTGCTGTTGTTTTAACCAGCTAAAAGTGCTACGGCTGGTATGCACGGGAGCGTTATCTTGTTGAAAAGTTATCTTTAAACGTTGATGACGACGTAAAAATGGTAATAAATTATCCTTCAAGACATTTTTCTATTATTCTGAATTCATTTTGCATGAATGAAAAGTCAAAGAAATTTTCCCCGTTTGACCAAAAGCTGCCCATCACATACGCAACCACCACCAAAATTTCTACGTTTGAAGTAGCAAGGATCTTTACGCAAATCTCGCCAATAATAGCTGATACGCCTGCGTAAAGATCCTTGCTACTTCAAACGTAGAAATTTTGGTGGTGGTTTGCGTATGTGATGGGCAGCTTTTGGTCAAACGGGGAAAATTTCTTTGACTTTTCATTCATGTAAAATGAATGCAAATTTTACAGTGGCCAGCGTGCAGTCACGATCTAAATCAAATGAAAAACATATGGGTAGGGTGAAATTTTAGAAATGTTGAGCAAAATACAATATCAAATTAGTTAATTCAATGAATGACAGATTATTTTGCTTAATTCAACCTAGTAGGAAGTCAATCGATTAATAAAATTGTTTTTTTAATGTTATATCATAGGTTAAATCTTATTTAAATCAAATGGTCTTAAAAGCATTTCAACTCTTATTTTGAATTTTTTTTGTTTGTTTCATCTAAATTAATTACTGGATTTTTTTAAATGAAACTAAGTTATTTTAGTTTGCTGAATCCAATTTAAAATCTTATACTTGCTGAAATTACTTGTCTCTAATTAAAAGCAGATTAAAGGCTTTTTAGAAAGAAGGTTTTTTTCTTTTTTAATTGTAAAACTTAATTATGGCCGACCAATCGTTCATGTTTTTGGTTTCGGTTTTACAAAAACCATTTCCAAGGCCTAAAAAATCAGAAAACACATCAATAATATAATAGTAATAATATTTTAGTTTTGTCTATAGCTATTAATTACACTTTTTTTTTTTTTTAATAATTTTTTTACATATATGCATGATGAACTTGACAGAGGATGAACATATACATGACAATTTAAGTCTATTTTGTTAAATTAAAATTAAATTGTCATGTATATGTTATCCTCTGTCAAGTTCATCATGCATATATGTAAAAAATGATTTAAAAAAAAAAGTGTAATTAATAGCTATAGACAAAACTCGCCTCTTATACATATAAAATGTAAAATATAATTATTTGTGTTTTCTGATTTTTGAGGCCTTGAAAATGGTTTTTGCAAAACCAAAACCAAAAACATGCGCGATTGGTCGGCCATAATTAAGTTTTTCAATAAAAAAAGAAAAAACCTTAACAAGCTATTTTTCTTTCTAAAACAGCCCTTCATCTGCTTTTAATTAGACAAGTAATCTCAGCAAGTATAAGATTTTAATTAATTTTTCTGTAATGTTTACTTTTTTAAAAAATATTTTTAAATAATGGGGTGGTCGTAAAAGTATTTCCATCACTGTATATATACGTATATACCATACAAGACATGAGTTTCAAAACGTTTTTTTATACCTATTTTATATGCAGCTGCATCTTGAAAGAGTTCTTTAGGGCACGGCGAGAGCCCATTTGGTACAGCTTGCGAGAATCCAATGTCCTCGAGGTCGATTTAATAAGGAACAAGCCGAGTTGCCAAGTCCGGAAGGAGTCTTTGAAGCGTTTTCTGAAACAAGAATTAAAAATAATTAATTATCTTCATTATATAAAAAATCTGGTGTGACTGGTCGCACAGCACACAACTTTCTCTTACCTTCGGTAATCGAAAGTTGTGTTCTGTGCTTGTCACTCAAGATTTTTTGTCTCGAGATACATGTATACATTTTGTTCCTATGGAGAAATTCCTATCTTTCCTATGAAGAACAGGAGTAAAGTGTGCTTCAAACAATTTTGAGGCCAAAATGAGAATATCATTTTAAAGAGTATGTAAAAAATAATTGATTTTTGAATTTTAATCAAAATCGTTGGAGCGAATTTTGAGAAAATCGAAAAAAAACTGAAAAAGTACATCAGTAAAGTACTAGTACTTTTTGGCCGATTTTGATCAAAAGCTTATTTTCACGCCCTTTGTGGGTGTCTAACTTAAATATAAAATTTTAGCCTCATAGCTCAATTCCTTCATGCTTAAAATTGAAAACACACACACACACACACAGAGAGACAGACCATGTCGCGAAAACAACTTTTTTGGATTCAGGGACCTCAAAACGTGAAGATCCATCAAAATCTCGACATCGAATTTTTGACATGAATCCAATAATTTCTCACTATATATATGTATATTAACACTTAGGTCTACAATATAGGTAAAAGAAAGTAAAAATGAGAATAAATAAAAGTAATTTCCTCACTTCACACTTCTAAAGAGTGAGAGTACTCCAAATTATGATAATTATAAAATTGTAATCGAAGTTAAAATTTTGCTGGGACAGATCGTTAAGGTTATAGATATGGAGAAAATATACACCAGCGGTTTCTTTTCACATTAAAATAATTTATTTTGCAAATATTTCGGAATGCCTACGCAATCCATCTTCAGTGCATCAAATTACACATATGTGGAGCGTGTTTTAAAATTTTCTGTATGAGAAGCCATTCAACAATTAGGGTGGACTTTTTCATGTGCAAGCCACTGAGGGAAAAACTATACATGTAAGTATTTGATAAAGTTGGTTAAATTCCCTCTTTTGGTTTTTTACAGTGACCGGTTTCGCGCAAGCAAGTTTTATTAATCAAATAGAGCAATAATACTAGAGTAATAAAACTTGCTAGCGCCAAACCGGTCACTGTGAAAAACTGTTTTTTGCAAAAAAGGGAATATATCCAACTGTATCAAATACTTACATGTATAGTTTTCCCTCAGTGGCTTGCACATGAAAAAGTCGCCCCTAATTGTTGAATGGCTTCTCATACAGAAAATTTTATCATTAAAACACGCTCCACATATGTGTAATTTGATGCACTGAAGATGGATTGCGTAGGCATTCCGAAATATTTGCAAAATAAATTATTTTAATGTGAAAAGAAACCGCTGGTGTTTATTGTCTCCATATCCATAACCTTTTATGCGAATAAAAATACCTATAAATCAAAATGAGATGAGCTGTGGGTATGACTTAACGTCTTAAACTCACTAATATCAACGCAATATAAGAGTTACTTACTTAGACGACCCGTTCTTCAGTGTGGCGGCTTGATGCACGCGGGTCCCAACTTCGTTGCCAAGCGTCTCTATCCCTTGTTAATGTGGTCCAATGTTGGATTATTTTTAAGCCGTTCGGATGTCGCTTCGTGTTTCTATGGTCGATGGAATCGACATCAGATTGGGTAGCTCGTGGTCGCCATACACGTACCTTCAAGATGTGGGTCCCTGAGTAAAGAAAAATTCAATAATTAATTAAAGTTTATAATATAATCAGGAGAGAAGTTGCTGTTGATGTTATAAGTTGGGAAAGAGAAAGTACAAGAGCAGCAAAGAAATTGAAGCCTTTGTATGCCAAGTGCCGAAGGAGACGTTTCAAACAAACAAAATTTATTTGTCCATCCTGTCCTTAGAGGCTTATATTTATTTTAGGCACAAAGTTGCAATCGTTCTTGATGCACAAAAGTCAGTGCACATGTACAGTGAGGTTCAATATTAAGTCCCACCCATGTGTTTTCTACTAGTGATTATTTCATTGTTTTTATAAAAGAAAATGGAAATCTTTATTGGAAATTTTCTAGTTTTGAACCATGAAAGTTTCCATTAAAAAATATATAATTTTTTGAAAAGGGGAAAAAAAACCCAGGGATTTTGGAAATTTTTTCAATCCCCCCCCGCCAACTTTGAAAAACCAATTGTTTTCTATAACCCCCCCATATAATATTTTTGTAAAAACAATGAAATAATCACAAGTAGAAAACGCATGGGTGGGACTTAATATTTGACCCTCACTAAACATTTTATTAAATAGCGAGTGTCTTTTAGAGAATGGGATTAGATGCATAAAATTAAAAATTTCATTCTCTAGAAGACATGTCGTTTTAAACACTCATCCTGTGAGATTAGTTTATAATATAATAGTCTAATTTTGTGTGTGTTAATATATATATATATATATATATACTGTGTATATATTTTGTCGATAGTGCAGTTAATGGGGAGCTGGCCGAAATGGGACTTTCCCGGGGCCTTAAAAGGAGGGTACAAATGAAATTCCTAAATAAAAAAAAACCCTCACCCATTTAATAAAATGTAAGTGCTTCAAGAACAAATACAACTTTGTGCCTAAAATATAATTTTTTATTTAATCAGGGTGGCTACAGAGAAATGATTTGAAATTTCCCTGATAATTCCAGGTTTTCTAGAGAAATTTTTCTATTTTTCCATGATTTAAAATTTTTATTCGTGTAATTAAGTGTAAAGTTTTTATTAAAGTTGTCATTTTTTATCTTTTTCTTAACAAATTGAGCAGCCAAAAACTTTACTTGTATCTTTTAAGCATTAACAAATTTATTTTTTCAATCAATGATTGAATTGAAATAAAGAACCTTCTTGTTACTGTATGATAATGAGTCCAAAAAATATCGATGATGAGATAAGTAACTTTTAACTCAATCACTGATATCCTCAAGTGGTGTTGCTGAAGTTGGTTGATTAAAGAGAAAAAAACGCTATATTTTCAGCAATTGTTTTTAATTCGTTAGCAAGGCAATATTTCCAGATATTTCGGAGACCTTGCTAACGAATTAAAAACAATTGCTGAAAATATAGCGTTTTTTCTCTTCAATCACTGATATGTGACACTGAGAAAAAAATTCTTTTCTTATGAAAATTTTCTTGATTCAAGCATAATTTATTTCAACGAATTTCTTGAGCCAAGAAAATCTTGTTTGGACAATACTAGATTTTTTTAGTATCGGGAAAATAGTCACATAGCAAAAACAATTTAAAAAACTTTCCCTGACACTTCAAAATTCCCTGATATTTCCATGATAATGCCATCCATGTCCCATTAAATTTAATTTTTAAGGTTATTCCAGGTCTGTAGCCACCCTGTAATTAATTCTAAATAATTAGATTCGAGATGATCGTGAATTCACGAACTCGCTTTAAGGAAACATATCTAAATAATTAATTCTAAGCCTCTAAGGACTGAGGATGGACAAATAAATTTTGTCAGAAACGTTTCCTTTGCAATTTAGCATACAAAGGTTTCAATTTCTTTGCTGCTCCTGAACTTTCTCTTTCCCAACTTGTAATTTTTATAATATTACGTTAAAAAAATATTAATTTAAAATTCAGTGATTATCATTAGAGGGCAGCAAATTTATCGACACTTGTTTGTTTTCTTCGATGGAAATTAATTAATAATGAGAATATATGAACGTAATTTACCTCTTCCATCCCATTTTAGGTAATCACGTAAGCCTCAATTAAATATTTGGAGCGAGATCCTGGAAGAGCTCTTTATTTTTCTGTGTTCGAGCCGAGAGAATCCGGTCAGCTTAGTTGGATGCCATGGTAAAGGTGAGTGAGCCCTCGTTCCTCCCGTCTTCGGGAATAAAAAACTCATCTTCGTCCTGCTTCCAAGTGAAATTATTCATTTGGGCGTAAACGACCACCTAAAGGCATAGGAGTTAAAAATTAAATTAAATAGGAGTATAAAAATATTTTGAAATTTTTGTTCAAATTTTTTTCCAACTTTTCCCATAGTAAAATTAAAAAGCTTTTAATTAAGGAGTTTTATAAAAAATTTTAAATTATTATATTATACTGAATTTAGGAGAAATTAAAACAAAACGTTGACAGATATAGACCCCTCTATTTGTTTTTTATTCTTTCCTTGACAGCCAGTATAGAAAATTGGAAAAAAAAATAAATAAAATATTTGATTTTTTTTAATCGCCTCCATTTCTTGATTGATTTCACTCCATTTCTTTGAAACGTAAATTCTATTTTAAGTATAAAAATAAAAAAATGAAATTACTCACCGAATGCAGCAAGAGACGTTGAGCTTGAGTAACAGTAAATGTCAAATAAGAGGCACACAAATTTGAAGTCACTCGTTTATCTTCCAAGAGTTCGAAGGATTCCTGTAAAAAAAAATAAAATTAATTTTCTGTAAATAATTAATCAAATAAAAAAAGAGTGTTATGGATATACTAATATATATATATATATATAAATAAAATAAAATTATTGCTAAAAGGATTCAATTTGAAGTATTATATATAAAGATATATAAAAGAACAGAATTATTATACTTTCGATTGCTTTGAAATTTAGATAAATTTATAATGAAAAGAAAAGAAATTACTAAGGTAAGTCTTAAATGAAATATTTGAAATTGTAAAAAAGCAAACTAACTAAAAACTAATTAATGAAAACTTAAAAAATCATTGGCATGCACTAACTAAAGGCATAGCAGTTAAAAATTAAATTAAATAGGAGTATAAAAATATTTTGATATTTTTGTTCAAATTTTTTTCCAACTTTTCCCATAGTAAAATTAAAAAGCTTTTAATTAGGGAGTTTTATAAATGTTTAAATTATTATTATATATATATTATACTGAATTTAGGAGAAATTAAAACGAAACACGTTGACAGATAAATTTGTTTTTTATTCTTTCCTTGGCTGACAGCCAGTATAGAAAATTGAAAAAAAAATAAATAAAATATTTGATTTTTTTTTAATCGCCTCCATTTTCTTGATTGATTCCATTTCTTTGAAACGTAAATTCAATTTTAAGTATAAAAATAAAAAAATGAAATTACTCACCGAATGCAGCAAGAGACGTTGAGTTCAGGTTGAGTTGAGCTTGAGGAACAGTAAATGTCAAATAAGATATACACAAATTTGAAGTCACTCGTTGATCTTCCAAGAGTTCGAAGGATTCCTGTAAAAAAAAGTAAAAATAATTTTCCTTAAATAATTAATCAAATAAAAAAAAGAGTGTTATGATATACTACTATATATATAGAAATAAAATAAAATTATTGCTAAAAGAATTCGATTTGGAGTATTATATATAGGTCTATATAAGAACAGAATTATTATACTTTCGATTGCTTTGAAATTTAGATAAATTCATATGAAAAGAAAAGAAATTACTAAGGTAGGTCTTTAATGAAATATTTGAAATTGTAAAAAAGCAAACTAACTAAAAACTAATTAATGAAAACTTAAAAAATCATTGTCATGCACTAATACAGGGGAGTGTATTAATATCAAAGTCAAAATTTAAAATAAATAAAGAAAGATAATTTTTTAAATTAATTCATATGAAGAGAATGAGCAACTGTTTTATACTACGATGAAAATAATAATGAACTATTAAAATTAATTATTTAATAAACAATTTAAGTTATTTTTAATGTGTTAATAAAATTAGAAATAGTTTTAAAAAGGTGAAAATATGAAATAAAGGCGAAAATAAAATAGAATCATAACCTCTAGTTAGCAAATGACATTCAACGATAAAAATATAAATTTACTGGCAAGTATTATGAATTTTAATTATCAAATAATATTTGTAGAAAATTTCTAATTAAAAGAAATGAAGGAGACATGCAAAATAAATAATAAATACCTTTAAAACTGGAAAGAGTGTCGGTTGAATGCATGTCATGAGAAGCAAACGTCAGAAAAAAAGTAGAGAGATGAGAATGAGATGGAAAACAGAGGCGCCGCCACAGATCAGATAAAGAGACGAGAGATTCAAGAAGTGAAGATTAAATGAGTTCCTTTTTTTTAAATCTCATCTATTAAAAAATAATAAAAATAAAAATTAATTAAATAAAAATAATATTTTTAATATAATTACTTGAATTAGTTTTATAAAAATTATGACCATCCAATATGGCGGTTAAATTAAGTCTTCTAATAAAACATTTTAATATTTCTTTTAAAAAATTCTTGAATAAAAAATATAATTAATTTTCTATTAAATAAATATATTTAAAATATTTCCGCCGATAAATTAAAATTCAAGATGTAAATTTTTTTTTTTTTAATCATCCACACTTATTTCCCATTCACAGTGGTGTACCGAGGGGGGGGGGCGAGGGGGGGTCCGTCCCAGGCCCCGAGCCGGCATAGGCCCCCAAATATTTCTAAAAAAAAAATTTAATGAAAATTTCTCTTTGAGAGGTCCCGGGGGGCCTCAGGGCTCAAATGAAAACGAAAAAATTTAGTTAAAAAAAAAAAACAAAATTTAATGAAAATTTCTCTTTGAGAGGCTCTGACCCCTTGGGGTTCAGGGATATACGGTATTTTAAAAATATTTTTGTGTGTATGGAGGAGAGGGATATTTAAAGATGAGCACCCCCCCCAAAAAAAAAAAAAAAAATTAAATATAAGCTTACACCTCTGGTACAAAATGTATAAAGGTCCCCTCTTCTAGTGCCGCCCCAGGCCCCCAACTGCCTCGGTACTGCTCTGCCCATTCACACTCACACAAACATGCACACAGTCTTTTCGGCAACTTAGGCCATATAAGACATTATACGATAACCGTTATTAAATAATATATATTTTTTTGGGGTCCAGGCATTTTTATTCAAGCCATTTGGTATCCAAATGGCTTAAATATTCGCGTGGAATCCGAACCCGCGACCCTTCAGCCCCCGTTAGCTGATGTTGGCATATGATATATGACATTAATATTTTTAAAGCAATTCTTTTGAATTTTTCATACTTCCCACCCTATTATTTCTTTTACTAAATGTCTAATATGCACTTAATTTGCGCCTTTGTTTAATTTAAAACTATCGACCCACTAACGGTCCCAGGGAAGCCCCCCTCCCCCCACCCTCACCCCTTTGGACATAAAAAGATATTAATATTATGATTTTAATCAATCTCTTTAAATGTGAATTTGAATCCGGAATTAACTTTTATGGCAACCATGCCATACCCCCTCCCCCACCCTGCCCCATGATAGAGGTTGAATTCAATAAGTTGCCCTCCTTCATTTTGAGGTGGATACGCCCATGTTAAATACGGAGACAATATGATAAGGCCTTTAAGAAACTTGCGGCGGCATGTGTAACGTTGCGGAAATTCCTACTCTAATAATATTTTTTTATGACAAGAAACAAAAAATTATTCATACAATCGGCATTTTTGCTTCTTTGTATAGGGGTATTTGCACCGTGGAAAGAGTTATATACCTCCTCCAAAACTTACACATACACACAGATATGTGTGTAATATGTATATATATCGGCGCCAAGATCTTGCATGGCCCAAAAAAATGCCTAGAACCGGAATATATTCTATACCAGTGATGGCGAACCTATGACCCGTGGGTCAGGACCCAAGCAAGCTTTTTAACTGACCCACGATTGCTAATCACAGAAACTCAACTAAAATAGTAAGGAGTGAAGGAAGAAAGAGGTGCACTAAAAATTTTTAAATCGTCAAACCAAGCCCCTTTTATCCTTTTACCGAATTGAATTTTAAAGATGTTTAGTTTTAAAAATACTCAGTTAAAAATTTTTAAACTTGACTCTGGTGCAAATGGGTATTAGTGACCCACGAGCTAGTACTAAAAAAAAAATGAACAAAATTTGACCCACGCCACAAAAACATTCTCCATCCCTGTTCTATAGCAAAGGAGAATGAATGAGAGAAATAACCAGCCTCTTGTTTTTTCTCAAAACTTATTAGTGCAAAAATTTCGAATATATTCTAGGCAAAGTCTAGCGAAAAACTATCATACTCGAAGGCCATGCGCGCATCCCTTTCTAATTAAAAAAAAAAAAAAATATTCGCCAATTCCAAAGAAAATATAAGTACTACTAACGAGTGGCGCAATCCGCCTCGGATGGGTCGCGTATCAGCCTTGCCAGGAGGCTTCATCATTCCTTAAATCAACTTAACAATGTTGGATAGCTTTATATATTTCCTCATAAATTATTAAATTCATAAATTTATTCTAAAACTAGTCTAGGCGAAAAATCTTTTGAAAATACCATTCGTTTTATTAATAATAGCGGGAATGATAAATTTAATATTTTCGGTGAGTATATATTAAAAAAAGACTAAAATATTAATATCCGATTTAAATGAAAATATCTCAAAGATGGAGAGAAATATGGGGGATCAAGCCTTCTAGGGATTCTCAAGGATTCTAGCCGAAATATATACAATACTACTCGGGGTCAAGTGCACTACTGACAATTGTGAGCCTCTACATCGAATTGCCTATCTCTAATTGATTCGTTTTCTTTTTTTCTTAGCCATTATTCCATCTGTATATATATATACAGAACATACCAGGTATATGAGTCAGCCTATAAAGTATTGAAATGACAACAACAAGAAGCATGCCGGCCCCTAATGCTTGATGGAGTAGGGATAAGTCTGGCATACAGAAGAAATGCCAGCCTTGGGTAACTTGTGGTCCCCATTCACATGTTCATAAGAAGTAACCTAATAGCTTGCCCTCGGGCCTGGGTTAGTGGCTAGCGTGCTGGCCTTCTAAACCAAGGGTCTCGTGTTCGGATCCCAGGCAGTCCGATGATTTTATTTAAGCCATTTGGATACCAAATGGTCACCCATTCGTTTTCTACATGTGATTATTTAATTGTTTTTGAAAAAATATTATATTTTTTTAATGGAAACTCTCAATGTTCCAATTAAAGATTTTCATTTTCTTTTATAAAAACAATGAAATAATCACAAGTATAACGCATGGGTGGGACTTAATATTGAACCTCACTGTACATCCACAGTGAAGGAGCAGGTAGAATGGAACTTGTTGAACATATCTAAGAATAATCTGTGTGTCTGTTATCTATCAACACTTTCATCTCTAATTCGCAGTCTATTTTCAAAATTGCTGCGATATTTGATAGATGCAATTCTGTTCAAGAGATGGCAGAATGAGAGCCTGACTCGGCTATCAATCAGCTGTTGTTTATTTTTAAATCAAAATGGTCGTTTTTCCCTTTAGCCACATGGACAACCAAAGGTTACCTTTTATAATATAATTTATATCGAATCAGTAGTGAAAAAATAAATGCAATGGCATCAAACAAGAATTCGAAGCAGTCAAAAATCAATTTGTTTTCACTTCAATTTTTAAAAAGTGTCTTGACTGATCATGACTATCTTCCTCTCGTTTCTCATTTATTAATTTTATTAGAAATTTTCGTTTGTATTTTTGTAATTTATAATGTTCCTTATACGGAAATTGACTGGAAGGCGTATATGCAACAAGTTGAAGGGTTCATCAATGGAACTCACGATTATTCACAACTCAAAGGTGAGTTTAAATTTAGTCTCAAATTTATAGTTAATAATAGTCATTTGAAGGGCTACAATTTCTAAATAAATATAAATAATATCTAACTAGAGGTCTTTAATTAGGGATGCTCTCAAACGATTTATTTATTTAGCGAGATACAAATTATCAGAATTCTGCTTTTTTTTTTTATTTAAATAAATAATTTTTTGATCAAATGTATTATTTTTAGAATGTATTAATACATTTTCCTTTTTAATGATAATGATAGAAACGTCATAGCAATTTTATCAAATATAATTTAAGCTTATATATGAATCTATTGTATATATATATTGAAATATATATATATATATATATATATACATGCGGTTTCTGGTCGGGAATGTTGGGGTCAAGAGCGGGTACAAGAGAGAGGTCATGAGGGTGATGACCACGTCCAAAATTTCAACACTAAACTACTATGCAAAAATTTTTCTTTCATTAAAAAAAAATTCACACAAATCCAGAACCTCCCTCTAAATCAAATCAGTATATATACACTAGGGGTATGACTTTTCGACTTTTTTTTTCAAAATAATTTCCTGTATGAATGAATTTTTTCCCATTGATGACTAATATGATGTTTATTCCATGTAAATAAAAAAAAAAAAGGTCACGCACAAACCACTTTGAAATTTTAGGTTGATAAGAGAGGTGTTCAAAGCGGGTAGTTGAGTTTTAATTGCTTAATTTTCTTAATTTTGTGTCAGTTATAACCTCCTTTCGGAACGCATTGAACAATCCCAGGGGGGGGGGGGGGGGGAGGGGGGGTACCCTCTGGAAAAGGGTCGCCAAATCATAGCTATATTTTTTTTCTAATAAAGATTTAATGAAAAAAATTTATAAATAAAATATTTAAGCGAAAAGAAAGGTGACCCCAGCCCCAAGTTAATTAGTTGCCAGCTCCATGTGCTGGATCGCCTTCTATGTAGTCTTATGAGCTCCATGGTTTCATCAAACAAAACCCTTCGTTGTTTCAACAAATTCCAAAGATCAGCAATGCACGCTGGACCTCTCGAGCCATTCTAGCCCTTCTTGCGTTTATTCTGATGCCTGAAACCCGTAAAAGGTTACGTAAAATTTGTTCATTCATTTCTAACTAATGGTCTGATCATTAAATCAGCAGCCAATGGTTTCGCGTTGAAGATTTTGATGAACTATCCGCATCTCTGAATCAGCAGGGCTCAATTGCTTGAAAACCCACTGGAAAATAGATGAATTTCCAATCAACATTGCCCGAAGTAACCAATGTTGTGAGCGTGCGGTGCAATCAAAGATATGGAAGACTCCTCCGTCAACAAGGACAACCCCCCACTGAGATTCATTCTCACCAATGACATTATCTATGACATTATTTGACTTCCTTGTGTCTTTAATGACCCTATATCATTGGGTCTAAAGCTTGTGTTAAATTTTGTATCTACAGTGACTTGAAAAATTGGCAAAAAATCTGATCAATAAAATTTTCAAACCATTTTGTGTATTTATTATATATTGAGCCGATACAGACTAATGGCCCACACACAAAAAAAATCTAATTTTAATAATCTAATCAATAAATTCGATGAAATTTATAGAAATAATTATTTAAAATGAAAAAGATAAAATTTAATCGGATTAGTAGAAAATTATAATTTTAAATAAAATTAGCAAGAAAAACGAGATGATAATTAAATTCCAAAAAAGTGAAAATGAATTTAAAAAAGCAGGTGTGACTGGTCGCACAGCACTGAAGGGCGCCAGATTTTTTTGGATTCAGGAACCTCAGAACATGTATTTCTAACAAAATCTCGACATCGAATTTTTGACATGATCAGTATACCGTACTTTCTCACTATATATTGCAAATATAGGTAAGAGAAAGTAATAAAAAATTAGTATTTGTTAATGAATTTCGAGTGAAGTATTTAAACAACCGAAGACGGAATGCAACTATTTACCGAAGACTTGGTTATTATTATACTAGCCGCGCGACCCGCCCCTGGCGGGCTTCGAGTCTAGTCAGCCGTAGACCTTCGTCTTTCCTTAATCAATTAAATATAATTATTTTAATATAATTTTCCACAAGAAAAGATAGAACTCAATACTTTCCATTAGAAAAAAAAATCAGATAAAAAATATTCAACAATAGAATAAATTTAAATTTATAATATTCAAATTGAGCAATTGCGATGCGTAAAGTATTCCCTAAAACAGTGAGTCGCGACCTTTTACAAGTCGAGGGCCTCTTAACACTAATGGCATGCTTAGCCCTCTCTCTGGTCCCCTCCAACCCCCCAAAAAAGGAGTTGAAACGATATTTTACGTTAATGTAAAGGTTTATACTAACAAAGTTATATAAGTGTCATATCAAAAATAAATGGGATGGAGAACAACTACTTACTTTCCATGTTACTCATAAATTTATAAAAAAAAAAAATTATCTAGCGAGAAAATATTGGGTCGGATAAAAAAAATATAAACGAATAGAAATTTTGCTATCAAGGCCAAGCAAGCCCTGCTGAACCTTAGAAACAAGAGTGAAGACAGATAGCCAAGAAGTTTATCGAAAATGATATGAAGTCGAAAAGATTATAAATAAATTAAAATAAAAAACTTTTCTTCTAAAGGCGCATAGATTTGATATAAATTAGACTATATAAATTTTTTTTTTTTAAGATACTGGATTAAAGGTGCATGTTTGGAGCCTCAATTCGCGGACGAACCCCCGCCCAGTGGCGGATTATCCACTAGGCACGTGCCTAGGGCCCCAAAATTTAAAAATATTTTCTGAACCAAAATATTCCAAATATATTCTGTTATGATGAATAAATACTTTGTTTTTCTGTGTGTCAATTTTATTTTTATTTTTAAAAATTTTAAATGCGTAGTGATATTGGGTAGAAGAAAAAATAATTGCATATACAATATCAGGGGGGAGGGGCAAACATAAAGAGGCCCCAGGCGACCTTAATCCGCTACCCCGTCCCTTTCAAAAATGAAGTTTCTAAATTTTGCATGCTTCTATAGTAGGCTACATGAGCTATAGTCGAGCCGTTTTCGAAATATATAAATCTTCTTTAACTCATAATGATACCGAGGATTAATAAAGATGATAAATAAAAAAAAAGCTTGTATAAAACTAATAAAGGTAAATTAATTAATTAGAAAAACACTTGGTGATGTGTTTCAATTTGTTATTTTTTGGTATAAATAAAATACCTGAAATAAATTTCGACACTCAACGGGTCATCATCAGAATTAATACAAATACTAAAGTTTGGTACTTGTACAATTCTGATGATGACACGTTGAGTGTCGAAATTTATATCAGGTATTTTATTTATACAAAAAAATAAACAAATTGAAACATATCACCAAGTGTTTTTCTAATTTATTTATTTATCTTGATTAATTTTATACAAGCTTTTTTTTATTTATCATCTTTATTAATCCTCGGTATCATTATGAGTCAAGGGCGGATACAAGGGGAGGGGGGGTAAAGGGGGTAATTACCCCGAAAAAAATACCTTTTTTTCGCAAAAAAAAATTATTTTTAATGTAAAATTTTTAAAATTAATACTTAAAAATTTGATGTGTATTTATATTCTGGCAAACAAGTACAGAATGCGCTTTTAAATTACCGAAATTAAAAAAAAATAGTGTGCTGTGCGACGAGTCCCACCAGATTACCCCCCCCCCCCCCCCCCGAGAAACACCTCTGGATCCGCCCTTGTTATGAGTTAAAGAAGATTTATATATTTCTAAAAAGGCTCGACTAGAGCTCATGTACAAAGCATGCGAAATATAATATATTGGGTGAAAATTCACTGATGAAGGAAGACCGAAAAGTTTATGAAATTTTTGGATTTTAATTTAAATCTTTAAATCAACAATTAAATTAAAAAAACGGCTAAGAAAAAAAAAAAGCTTTTTTTTTTATTTTTCATCTATATAAATCTTATCCCTACTCTAAAACAGGGTCAACAAAGTTTCCCCCAACAAGTGTCTCAAATCTATATATTATCGCTTTCGCCCAATCAATCAGGAGAGATTAAATTAGACTTTGCCGCTAAATAAAATAAATCTTTGTAACTTCCCCGCTAGAATCTTTAGTTAGAGCAGACCTCGTCTCATCTCGACCGACAATAATCTAAACTATTTTGATTAAAATTGAAAGATGATAATTTGAGAGTGCCTCTTTAAAAAATAAATTTCGAATAAGGATTTTTTTTGTGTTAAAAAACACTCGCACTTTTTTCTCACTCACAATCTTTTCGGCAACTCAGGCCATATAAGACTGACGATAACCGTTTTGTGGCCCAGGCATTCTTATTTAAGGCATTTAGTATCCAAATGGCTTAAATAAAATCATCTGCCTGGGATCTGAACCCGCGACTCTTCAAGGCCAGCATGCTAACACATACACCAAGCCCGAGGACGAATAAGAATTTAATTTGAGAGCTTTTTGTGTTAAAAAAATTTTTTGTTTGGATAAAAAATTGAATTATTTTAAAAAAATCAGTACTCACTCTAGGATGATTTTCGCCCAAAAAGTTTCCGGATGATGTATTTAGAAGTAGAATTCTTTATCAGCATTTCGGAACACAAAAGTAAAAGAAAACTTTAGACACTATATGCACTATATACTATACACCACAGTACTATGCGTATCAAAATAATCTTGACGAACAATATTATTTTCAAATTTTTTTCAACACTATTATATTCTTGTTTCTTCCTGGCTCTGATATTTCTCCATTTTGGAACCTGAAAAAAAGACAAGAAGAAAGATAAGAGATATAGGAAATTACTCAGGTAACTCGTGGTCGCCATCCACATACTCACAAGATGGACAAGATGTGAGCCCCTGACTGATACCATTATATATATAAAAAAACAAGACGATTGCAGCCAAATATTCTTTTATTTCAATTCTCGCCTTCTTCAGAAGATGGCCTAGACCTCGGGCCGAAACGTCAGCCAGGGTGAGAATTGAAATAAAATAATATTTGGCTGCAATCGTCTTGTTTTTTTCCTGACTTCATCATCGTTAAGCCTACAGCCACAGATCTTTATCGATTGATTATTTCAAGTATTAACGTTGATTTAATTTAAATAAAAAATCTAAATTTAAAGTTGGATGGAGGTTGAATTAAAATATATTTTAAAATAATCTAAACTAATATGAAGCATCAACTAGAATTAGAAGTGTTGAAATATTGAATACAAAACAGTAAATGTCTGCCATGAGGTCGCTTTGTAATCTTCAACGTATTATTAGAGATGCTTTATTCCTTCGGCCAATTGCCTAAGTAGGCTATAAATACATAAAATAAATTCTTATAAAATTTTCGCATTCGATTATTAATTTAATATTTTTGAAATTTGTTTTAGTAATTTGGTAATTTTCCATCGATCTCCTTTAATCGAAATAAAAATCTAAATCAAGTCCCATTGTTATTAAATTGTTGCATTTTTTTGTTTGTTTTCAGGAGACACAGGTCCTCTGGTCTATCCCGCCGGGTTCCTAGGCATCTACAAATATCTCTACATTCTCACGGATCAAGGCACCAACATATTCCGCGCACAGTTGATCTACGCCGCTCTCTACATCATCACTCTGGCGTTTGTCTTCCGTTTATACTGCAAATCGAAGAAAGTACCGCCCTATGTGCTCATATTGGTCTGCTGTACCTCATATCGAATTCATTCCATCTTTCTTCTTCGACTCTTTAACGACCCAATGGCGATGGCTCTATTATATATTTCATTAAACCTCTTTCTGGATGAATTTTGGTTGATTGGAAGTCTAATATACAGTCTTGCCGTCTCGGTGAAGATGAATGTTCTCTTGTTTGCGCCTGCGCTGTTACTAGCCTATCTGGCAAATTTAGGGTTCAAAAGAACTGTAGTGCAACTATCCATTTGTGCGGGAGTACAGCTGTGCCTGGCCGGGCAGTTTCTTATAGCTAACTGGTTCGCTTATTTAAAAGGTTCGTTCGATTTCGGACGTGTCTTTCTCCACCAATGGACTGTCAACTGGCGTTTTTTGCCCGAAGAAATCTTCATCAATCCGTATTTCCACATCACTTTGCTTCTTCTTCACATTTCATTGCTCGCATACTTTTGTAAATCGTTCTTAAATTATTTCCGTTACTACGCGCGTCTAAAGAAAATCCAGCAAGATATTGATAAGAACATGGTCAATATGGACACCAGCTGGCAACTGTTCCTGTTACCGATGTTCACCGCAAATTTTATCGGTGTCATGTGCAGTCGATCACTACACTATCAATTTTACGTATGGTATTTTCACATGTTGCCTTATCTCTTATGGTCTTGTCCATTTCCGGTAAAGGTTCGTCTGTGTGTTCTTGGCGTGATTGAGCTCTGTTGGAACACATATCCATCAACATGCCTGAGTTCCATGCTATTACACATCTCCCATCTTGTTATACTCTACGGACTTTACAAAAACAAACGGATCGCTGAAGAAAGTTTGGCCAAATCACAGTAAAAAAAAAAAAAAATGCATATAAAATTTGTTTAATTTATTTATAGAGATTGTTATTTTTTAATAATCCCTTCGAAAGCAAAAAGATTTGAATCGAAAGGGCCTGAAGTGATTGAATGTATTTTATTGAGTAAAAATACACAAAAAAGAAAAATCAATTGTCAACATCAACAATGTAAACAAATAGTCTTTTTTTTTATTTTTAAATTTTGGATTCCCGCCGATTAAAAATATGGTTTAGTTTAATTCTCTTTCATATTTCATAATATTTAAAAAATAATAATTCCATGTTGATGTTTTTTTATCCCTTTTTGAGTCAATTAAAAAATAAAAAAAAAAAGGTTTGTATTTTTTTTTATTTCATTCCAAATGACTCGTTGCTGTTTTGAAAAAGGATTGTTTTTAATTTAAATCAAGAAGTGAATTGTGTATTAATCTAAAAAATAAATCTTCTTGATTCTATTTTTATATACTGTATATCATAAACATATTTTATATATACATGTATATTTAATATTTGTTAAAGTGATATTTAAATAAATTCACGTTTTTTTTTTTTAATTAAAATAATGATGTTTTTTTTTGTTTTACTAACTCCTTTTGCGTAATTTTTAACAATAAAGAGATTTAAGTTTGGCTGCTTAATTGATGGCGTCCTCCATACATATATTTTTTTTTTTAGATGTGTAACTTGCACGAGGTTAGTATAATAAAATTTTCATACCATACTTACACTCGTGGGATTAGTTATTGTATCTTATTGCTGCTTTTCATCATAGAAATTCCCCTAAGCGCTTTTTTAATGGGTCGTAGCTCTTCAATTTGCATAAGTTTTTTTTATTTTTGAAGAATTCTTTGTATGGTGGTTATGATATTTTTTACGAAATTGAAAATGTTAAGTTTTGATCATTCAATAAACGTAAATCCATATATGTGACAAGAAAAGACTCATATGTTTGCCGAATTAATAAAAAATATTTAGAAGAGAGTGGGTTGCAAACAGTGGCGGCGTCATTTGGGGGGGGGGGGGCAGGGGGGTCATTCCCCCCAAGGGCTCTGACTTTATAAAATTTTATATTATTCTAGATAAAATCTTTCAAAATATATCTACGAGTATATAAACTGTAGAGAATTAAACAATTAAATTAAATTAAATATCTTTTGGCTCAATTTGAGTACATATTTGTAAGTAAATTTTAAGAAAAAAAATGTTTCCCCCCCCAAGAAAAAAATTTGCCCCTCCCAAGGAAAAGTTGAACTGACGCCATTGGTTGCAAAGAATTGGATTGAATGTATTGAAAATGAAACCAGCAGGTTTATTAATCACTCCTGCCAAAGAAAGGACGTCAGGCGGACAGTGGCGTAGCGAGGGGGGCATCATGACCCGGGCGCCAAATGATCCGCAAAACAAAAAATAATATAATATTATATGGTTTTCGAATGGGGGGGGGGGGGCGCTAAAAAGATATTGTGTCCCGGGCGCGAGTTAAGCTCGCTACGCCACTGCAGGCGGAACGATTAAATTTGCTGGCTTCATTTCTCTATACCTTCACTTAATTTTATTTCAAATAAAGTATTCAAAATAACGATGGCGTAGGCGCAGCACTTCAACAATTTTTTAAAAAAGGAAGAAAGAAGTTAAATTTGCCATCATCTTGCCGATGAAAAAATTATAAAACTCGAGATATATTTAGAATACACTGAGAAAAAGAAATTATCCTGTCAACATCCCCAAAAGAAGGTAAGTGCAAAGTAATAACGTTTTTTTTTTTTAGATTTAGTTTAATTTATAAAAAAAGATAAAAGGCAAGCGCCATTGCTATATTTTAAAACTTTCAAATATAAATCTTCCATAAATAAACAACAAATCTTTCATTTTGGGAATCAATTAAAAAAAAATATTAAGAAATATGCTGGCTACCTTTGATTATGTTCGTTAGCTCGGCTCTGAGAGATCAACTTGGTTTATGATGAGTTCATTTTATCACATATAGCACATAAAAATAAACACAATTAATAGAAGAAATAATTCACTTTTAAATAGAAACGGCGCACTTAAACATTGATCTTGATGTGCCTTCGGTCTCTCTTCTAAATTAATTAGAAAATTTTTTGTTGCGTCTATTAATAAAACAGAGAAAGAAAAGGCATTAATGATTAGCGTTTCTCAACCTGTGGGGCTTGAAAGGAGAAAGAGGGCGAATAAAAAAAAAATAAGGGGAGACAAGGTTAGGGATCAGAGTATTCGAATCGCGAACGCTCTTAAAGAATTTAAATTGAATTAAAGAGACGAAAAAATTGCTAAGAAACTCTTTTAAAAATACAGACTGCTGAACTGCGAAATAATATTTTTTCTATACCTCTTTTGGGATATGGACTCGAGTAGAGAGGGAAACCCGCGGCCTTCTGGTTGTCATTCTCGTACTCACAAAATGTGAGCCCCCGTGTGAATTACCATGAGACTAAATCAATATAAATTTTATTTTTAATAATGTATGATTTATGATAATGTATGAAAATAATAAATAACAATATAATTAAAAAAATGAAAATTTTCTTAGCCCGGTTAATATCAATAAAAAAATTAAACCGAATCATCATTTTTTATATTAATATTAATTTCTTTTTTTAGAGCAGCTTATTGCTATTAATTTTAAAAGAAAACTATAACAATTTATGTTGTTTTTTGGTGGCCAATCTATGGAAAGCATATGATAAAATCACCGTTCCTGGGCTACATCTTAGATGCCCTAGAGCGTCTATGTCGGTATCGAGCGGCGCCAAAGGCTTGATGCGACTGGGGCGCGGGGGGCGAGTCCCCCAGCTAGTTACGCTACTGGATACTATAAAGGAATCACAAAACCAATTGATTGAGTGACACAGGGATATACACGCCAGTACCAGGGACACACACAGTAGATCAAAAGTGACCAAAAGAAAAATGTGTGTCCCTGGTGCGGGCGTGTGGATCCCTGTGTGAAGTCTCTAAAGGTTTACTATGCAGACTAGCTGCGGGCGTGTGCATCTCTCGATCATTTTTAATAATTTTTACTTGGGAATATGTTATATATAGTATTATGTAGTAATATATATGGACCCTGTTACTCATTAGTGTGTCAAGCGCCAGCTACCGAGTTTTGAGAAAATTAACATTAGAGTTTTTTGATTTCATTGGATTCTATATAATTTTTTTTGTCAATTGTGCAAGTAACATTAAATATAAATTTTTTTAGGACATATTTCATAAAAAATACTATTAATTATAGCATTTGAAACAATATTTCGTGCTTAACTCAATTTTGAATTTTTTGGTCTTTGACACACCATTGCATAACAGGGTCCATATATATATAGTATGTGACCGTCCACATGAAAAGGTACCACTGGGCTAAATTTTCAGAGGTTTAAATAATATCCCATGGGCTATTAGGATAGAATAGAAACATGAATTATGATTCTAAAGAGAGATTAAATTGTATCATCTGTCAAAGTTCCTCAGCATATTTGTTCATATTTCTTTTTCATTTCATATTTTTGTCAATCATATTTTTCAGTTCAATTATATAAAATTATAATTTATTATAAACATAGCTGCAATCGTTCTTTTCTTTATTCCTTACTACATTAGCCTATTACAATTTTGTAATTTTTTTTTTTCCGTTGTAGAGTATCTCCCTCGCCGTTTGTTATTTAAGATATTTTAATTTTTTATAAATGTTTTTCTGTTTATAAATTTTACATCTGGTAATTTTTATGTACTGCCGGAAACTAAATATTTATCGACAAGATATGACTAGCACAGAACATAACTTTCAATTACTGAAGGCGTACAGCACTTGTACAATCAGACAGATTTTTTTTTAATAACTTTTACCCCCCCCCCCCCCCCCTCCGAGAAAATATCCTTGGGAGCTTGGTCAGAAATAAAATCAATACCATATTATATTTAATCATTAAAATTCATCAACCCTCGACGACATCAAACGTGTTTTTTTTTTTTTTTAATTCTTTCAAAAACGATGTTTTCTTACTGAGTTTCTTGACTAGTTTGAAATGAATTCTTCACCACTCCGTCATTCCCTAATCAGTTTTTTTTTTTTAATGTTAGAATGCCTTAATTAAATCCTATTTTATTGACTGTTTCTGAGTTGTTGACAACTTGCTAACGGATGTATGGATTTTGTGAACGTATTTGATTTGTAAAATAAAATCTTATAATAATAAATAAAATATAATGCCAGCTACTCGCTGCAATAGAAGGGATTCAAACCAATACGTTTGAGGAGTTTTTATATACAGAATATACAGTGTATTTTTCCTCTTAAAAGATTAAAAAATCTGGTGTGACTGGCGCACAGCACACAACTTTCTCTTATTTTCGGTAATCGAAAGTTGTGTTCTGTGCTTGTCACGCCAGATTTTTTGTGTCGACATATATTTAGTTTCCGACAGTAAGAAGATTCATTAGAATTCAAGATAAGTATGGGAAAATATTTATATTTTGTTGCCATGGCAACCATTTCTCCTATCTTTCCTATGAAGTACAAGAGTAAAGTGGACTTCAGAAGATTTCAATGGGAAAATGATAATATACATTTTAAAGAGCATCTAAAAAATAATTGCTTTTAAAATCTTTAGAGCGAATTTTGAGAAAATCGAAAAAAACTGAAAAAGTGCATCAGTAAAGTACTAGTTCTCTTTGACCGTTTTTGTTCAAAAGCTTCGTGTCACGTCCCAGGGGGGTACCTTATTTAAATATAAAATTTCAACCTCATAGCTTTTTTCGTTCTTGAGATATTTTGTTACACACACAGACCATGTCGCGAAAACCACTTTTTGGATTCAGGGGACCTCAAAACGTGTATATCCATCAAAATCTCGACATCGAACCATATTTCTCTCTATATATATTAACATATATAGAGGTAAGAGAAAGTAAAAATAAGTCTGGGTATCCCAAGAAGTGTTGCTTTCCAAAAGTTTACGGGAATTATTACTAGAGGTAATCAACGTCACAGCTAGGTATTTTTCTTTTATTTTATATCCAGCCTGAAGCTGACGTTTCTATCATTGTAGGGATCATCCTCAGAGCTATAAATTTATATGACCAAAACTAACAGATGTTAAAAATACAAGTACTATGACTAGCCTCCATATTAATTAAGTAGTAATTACTGTATATAAAAATATCTCTAATATTTTTGCAACTTATTTAGTTCGTATTTCACCAAGATCCAAACCTTGGCGTGAGGCTGGAAATAATAATAAAAGCTAAATATTTTTCAAGATATATATATTTGAATAAGATATCTCGATTCGGATATACAGTATTTAACATAATAACACTTATGTTAAATAAAATAAAAACTGCGATTCTCATTACCTCTATCACTGTTTCCAATAGCCATGTTTCCTTTATCAATAGGTTCCGGGAAAGGTTAAGAACCTTCGGCCTATTTTTGGTTCTACGTTTTTCATATCCGGATTATTTACTTCAAAATATGATTAATAACTCCTTTGCTTTTACTAATCTTATTATAATATAAAGTTGGAAATTAATTAATTTTATAAATAATGGAATGAAGTCAGTCAAGGAAAGAATAAAAAACCGTCGACGTTTCGAGTTCCAATCAGAAAAATTTGATTTTTATTACCTGACTCCATTCCATTATTTATATATTTAATGAGTATTTAATACTCACAGCCAGTACAGATTATTTTTGATATGTCCAAAATAAAGTTTTTTCTTTTTTTTAGATTTTATTCAATAATATCTTCTCTTGATATAGTTCATTTAGATATGATAACTTTATTTTTGGAATTGGGGTCAAACCGAAGAGAGGTTTGTCTGTCTTTGTGTGTGTGGGAATTAGGGAGGAATAAATTATTATCATTATCAATTTAGGAGATGAATTTTTAATTAAATAATGTTTTAAACTTTAATTCTCTTCTTTTCACTAATTAAATAAAAGGCTTTCATTTTTTCGCTCCTCCTTTTTCTTTTCCATGTCCCCTTCTTCTTTCGTATTCCCTTTTTTTCTCATCACACACACAAAAAAAAATCGAATTTTTTTTCCTTCTTTTTATTTTCCTTTTTAGACTTCTTATGTTGGTTAAATTGTTAAATAGCTAATAAAAAGAGAAAAAAATTTATTTATTATTTAGTAGAAAAAAATGAATGATAGAGAATACTTAATAATTGAATTTAATCATTCCAAGTGCCAGTGGATTTAACGAATCCGAATTTATTTTATTTATTTTTTTTTGTATTCTGTTTTGAAGGAAAATTATTTGTTGAAAATAAAAGATGTAGTGGCCAAATATATGGAATTATTTAAACTTAATCAGAATATGATTAAAGTTAAAAAGAGAAAGTAATTCTGGAATGGGGGATACATAAAAAATTTTTGATGGAAGCTGGAGATCCAGAGCCGGACTTTTTTATGACGTAATTATCAATCAGCAAAATAACATTATTATTTAGCCATTTTCCTTTCCAGAGGACGCTCAGTGGCGTCTTTTCAACTTTTCTTGGGGGGAGGGGGGCATATTTTTTCTTGGGGGGGGGCAAACATTTTTTTTCTTAAAATTATCTTAATTTTGTACAGTTTGTATACTCGTAGATATATTTTGAATCATTTTATTTTGATAAAATTGTATAAAAATCAGAGCCCTTGGGAGAGGAGCGAACGCCCCCTGCCCCCCCCCCTCACCCCTCCCCCAAATGACGCCGCTGGCTACGCTACTGATTGTAATAATTAAAATTAATTTTTCAAGCAAATGATGTTTATCAATATAGTCTACTATAAAATTTTTTTTTTGTCATAAAATACAATATTTTGAATTAATTCCATGTCAACAAAAAAACAATAAGTTTTCTATTCTCAATAAAAAAAAATCATTCAAATGGGTCATTTATTTCAGATGTTATCTTGTAACAAAATTTATTTTACGATAGATAGGAACAGAAATTGAATTATCCTATTTCCCCTTTATTTTAGACAACCGGCTTCACTTGCATGGCTGTTGGGATGTATGTATTCAAGGCTATTCAAATTTTTTAACGTTAATAAAATTAGATAATTTGAAAAAATAAAGTGAGAACGTTTAAACTTTAAGAATCATATTGGTCTTAGAAATGACCTGTTGGATTCCCGTCCTGTGCGATAAAATTTGTTTAAATTATTCTTGGCAGTTTCAATTATTAGTATTCAATTCGGTTTAGAAAGATGATGTCGAAATATTCATTGTATTAATTTTTATTATGTCTTTTTCAACATATGAGGCCATTTAGTCCCGATCTCTATTTTTATAAATAAATGGTATGCAAAATTTAAAAAAATTCAGAGATATGACAGGTTCCACAAGAGGCGAGACATACTTTTAAACCTCAGGCCAGGTTTTCAAAATTTAGCCTATTTACTATATTCATTCATAAATGTCAGAAGCTAACACTGCCGAGAATTACTGGTGAAGATTGTGAGGTGGGTTTTCGTTTCTCTCCTTAGGAAGGAGTCACTCACAGTATAGAATTGGACACATTTTATATTTTTACCCATATATATGTTATTATATATATATATATATATTCTAGGCTTATATATTCATGTCAAAAATTCGATGTCGAGATTTTGATGGAAATACACGTTTTGAGGACCCGAGTGTCAAAAAAATGGGTCCTGAAAAATTATCTTTGTGTGTCTGTATGTCTGTCTGTAAACAAAATATCTCAAGAACGAAAAGATCTTCGAGGTTGAAATTTTATATTTAAGGTGAGGAGCAAAATCGGCTGAAAAGTACTAGTAGTTTACTGAAGTACTTTTTAAGTTTTTTTTTTTTTCTCTCAAAATTTGCTTTAATGATTTTGATTAAAATTCATAAAACAATTATTTTTTAGATGCTCTTTAAAACATATATTGTTTAAAGCACATTACTCTTGTACTTCATAGGAAAAATAGAAGAAATGGTTGCCGTGATATCAAAAAAATAAATATTTTCCCTTATTTATTTGAATTCTAATATATCAGGGGAAACTAAAAGTAAGTCAACACAAAGAAATCTGGTGTGGCAAGCACAGAACACAACTTTCAATTACCGAAGGAAAGTTATGTGCTGTGCGACTAGTCACACCCGACGTTTTGCTTAAAGTTGGGTTTGAAACTGAGTTGTCTTCATTTATAAGCATTACTATATATATTGAATTCATTAATATTAATTTTTCATAACTCTCACTTTTAAATATTGAATTAATATAATTATATTGTTCTATTTGACCTTTCTAGTTGCAGTGATGGTCACATCATGTTTGATGCATTATTAAAGCTAATCGATTGATCAAGCCTCTAATTGGGGACGAAACGGTGCCGCAACTAAGATTAATAAATACTAATTTGTCCTTTGAAATTAAAGGGGCAAAAGGGGAGTTGCCTTCTCACTAAACCTTATAACTACAATTAAAATTTTGTATTAATAATAGGTAACAAGAACAATAATCAATCAATTTCATCTGATTTTTTTAAAAATAGAGTCCATTTCCTAAGTTAGTTGAATAAGGAGGACAGAGGACGTTTCTTTAGATCTCTTTCGGAAATTTATTTTTTACTTTCTCTTACCTACATGTATATGTTAATATACATATATACCCAGTGGCGGATTAATGCAATTTTGTCGGGGGGGGCGGTTTTTTTTTTTTTATTTAAGAATTTTGTGGGCATCTATGGTCATTTAGACCCCTTTCCTATTTATTTAAATTGATTGGTAACAAATTCAATTGAAATTAAAGCCCGGAAATCATAATTTCTTTAGATTACTAGTTTTTATAACATTGTGAATTTCTTCTCGGGGGGGGGGCGATCGCCCCCTCGCCCCCCCCCCTTTAATCCGCCCCTGTATATACCGTATATAGAGAGAAAGTATTGGATTTATGTCAAAAATTCGATGTCGAAATTTCTATGGATATACACGTTTTGAGGTTCCCTGAATCCAAAAAAGTGGTTTTCGCGACATGGTCTGTCTGTCTGTGTGTCTGGGTTCACTTTTAAGCATGAAGGAATTGAGCTAGGAGGTTGAAATTTTATATTTAAGTTTTGTGCCCTCCTGGACCGTGAAAATAAGCTTTTAATCAATCGGCCAAAGAGTACTAGTACTTTACTGATGTACTTTTTCAGTTTTTTTTTAGATTTTCTCGAAATTTGCTCCAACGATTTTTTTTTTAAATTCTTAAATCAATTATTTTTTAGATGCTCTTTAAAATGTATATATATTCTCATTTTGTCATTGAAATTTTGTTTGGTGTCTGCGTTTTGGTACTTTATTTTTCCAAATTAATTTTTTTGAATTCACAATTTAGAATAATTTTCATCCTCAACCTTATTTGCTCACCGTCCCCTTTGAAAATGTTTTTGTTAGAGCCCCCCCCCCCCTTCAACTGTCCACCCCTTATCACCTGTCGCGAATTTAAAACAGCTATTGCCACGATTTTATTTAAACGTGTAATATTATATTTTAGTCGTAAGATGGGATACTCGTTTTTACTTTATTTTAGTAGAGTGTATTTTTTTTTTTTTTTTAAGACTATATTTTTTAATCTGCCTACACCCCTTCTGAGCCTAATTTTCTCTGTATATTTCTCTCCCCCCCCCCCACAAGGAGGCGTTATCGCCTACGTTGAGAACTCTGGTCTAGCCGAAATACATTCAAGTAATGTCAATATCATAAAAACTTTTAAAACTCATTTATCATCATATTATTTAATTAAATAGAATACGTATTAGAATCAAATACCAACTAAGTATAATTGACTTTACTGTGGATGGGCGAATAAATTTTGCCCGAAGCGTCTGTACACTCGGGGGGGGGGGGGCCCCCCCCCCCCCCCCAAAAATAAAAAAAAAAAATAAAAAAAAAAAAAAAAAAAAACCCCCCCCCCCCCCCCCCCGCGGGAAATAAAAAAAATAATAATAAAAAAAAATTCCCCCCCCCCAACCCCCCTCGAGAGTGTTTTATTTTTGACGCCACATCCTTCAAATGGATTATTAAATCCAATACTTTTTCTTTCTATATATTCCAAACAAAAATATAGGTAAGAGAAAGTGAAAAATATTTAATATTTAATGTTCTGCTTAAATGATTCAATTGAGTCAAGGCTATTTCCTAAAAGAAGACGGTGGATAAAATGTATTTCATATGTCAATTTTTCTAGACAGTAATGCTTTAAAATTATTAAATGAATCTACCTATCACTTGAATTTGATTTTACTTCCTCCGATTTGTACTCTCTATAATAGTTTCAGTATAATAAAATTTATATAGTAGTATATTTCAAATGTTTTTAAATATGATTAAAGGATTAATTAACATATATAATATAGATAGATAGATATTTTGACTTTTTTTACGTCATAAATAGCTCTGATCAATTGAATAAATCAATTCATAATTTTTTTCTCTAATTTTGTTCTTTCCAAAAGAATAATTCTTTTATTTGTTGCTTTCTATTTTTTTAAATAAATATAATTTCCCTAAAGGAATGTTTATGAATTGCCAGAGAGAAAAAAGAAAAAAACATTTATCTTCATGTAAATTAATATAATTAAATAAAGGAAGAAAGCAAGGAGACTTCCAGTTGGAATTAATCTCCTTCTCCCTTTTTTCCCTTTACGTTTCGGTGTCATATTTTGTGCTTCTCATCTTTTAAAATCATATTCCTTTTTAATTTTTCCACCTATTAACCTATTTGAGATACAATGAGTTAAGATAACAATCTAAAGCCTGTATGGCGAAATCAATTCGCAAATGAACGTTAATTCAAGAGAACTTCAGAGAATTACGACACAAAAGGCCTAAACCGTCTAGCTACTAAAGATACAAGATTAAGCTAAAATTAATTCACTGTCAACATTTCAAGTCAGCCAGATTTTGAAAAATTTTATTATTTTCTACTAAAATGAGAGAAATTTTTTCTCTCTCTATTCGATATTAGATGGTAAGCATTACAGCAAAAGGTTAATGATTTGTTCAGAAGTTGTTCATTATAATGCAAATAAAACATTTATCGTAAAATTTGTTTTATTATTCTATATCAGTGGTTTCCAAACTTTATGTTATCACGCCTCCCTTAAAAATATTTAATCATATGACGCCTCCCCTCCCCCTCTCATTTTATAAAATAATACAAAAACAAAAATTTTTAATGCTAAAAAATAAATTTATATAAAAATATTTTTTTTTAATTTATTCTTATTTATATTAAAACTAGCAATCATTTGGAAAATTAGTCCTGGTGGCCAATATTCACCCCTCCCCCTTAGGCTAGTCCGCGCCTCACAGTTTGGAAAACGCTGGTATAAGAGTATTTTATGGCTGCTGGAGTTTGTATCAGGAATGAAAGTTAGAAGAAAACGCAATCAGAATTTTTTCTTTAAAAATATATTTTAACAGCATACGTTTCGGCCTTGGTCAAAGTCATCCTCGGATGACCACTAACAGCTCCGAGGATGGCTTTGATCAAAACCGAAACGTCAGCTGTAAAAATATATTTTTAAAGAAAAAATTCTGATTGCGTTTTCTTCTAACTTCCATTCCTGAAGAAAAATATTTTTCTCAAATCTTATTATCACGCCCTAGGGCGGTGCCTAACTTAAATATAAAATTTCAACCTCCTAGCTCAATTTCTTCATGCTTTAAATTGAACCCAGAGACACAGAACATGTCGCGAAAACCATTTTTTTTTTTTATTCACGGGACCTCAAAACGTGTATATCCATCAAAGTCTTGGCATCGAATTTTTGACATGAATCCAATACTTTCTCTCCCTATATATATATATGTATATTAACTTATATATATATATGGGTAAGAGAAAGTAAAAATTCAAATACTGGGATTAGTTTTATATACAAAAAGATGCGGTAACTCACCCCAGTAAAAATTCTCAGTGGACTAATCATATCTTCCTTTTCTACCTAATGAAAAAAATCCCTACAAAATTCTGCAAGGGATTCGATGGGTTCCTAAGTTACCCAGTGTTATTATTATCTGATTATGAGAGTTTCGAAATCTTCAAAAATTAATTCCGCCCCAGTAATAAGAAAGACATTAAAATGTTTCTAACCCACTATGCTATTTGCTAAATATTGAATATAAATTTTAACTCAAACGAAATGCACTTATTTTTTAGTAAAAGTATTAAAAAACATTAATATCTTTGTGCATTATAGGGGATGGGGCATTAACCCCCCTGGGTAATGCCTTCATACCTCCCCCCTCCCCCCTTTAAGGAAATGCGAGCCTTCACCGCGAAATTACTCTCCAAATAATTTGAATACATTTATAAATTATTTGTTTCTATCATTTGTTTGTTTTTTTCACGATAAAATGCATAATAATTACCTTTGATAAGACACTCAAGAGGGTGTGTTGGCTGGCGGAGTGGTCAGGGTGGGTTTCACTATATTAATTATTCACTTTGATTCACTTTAATCACAATTAAAAAAAAGAGAGCTTGGCGCCTGCATCTCGGCAACGCACTCGACTCAACTGAACGAGAAATTCGTCTCTGTTTTTGTATAGGAATAAAATAGATGAAAATAACAATTCCCTTTTTATTAAAAGTAAAAAAATACCTTTTGCTCTAATCTAACTATATTTAGAGCTGGAAAAAAATGTCAACAAGTGATTTGGAATATTCCAAGGCCTTTCTTAAATAATCAACCCTTCATCTCATCCCTTAATATTATAAAATAATAATCAACGCTATTTTTTGAATGTTTTCTATTTATTTGGCTTCGATTTAGCTAAAATAAATTTAAAAAACATTTTTTTTTCAATTTTTCAACCCCTTATCCATATATAGGCCTATATTATATATTTTCATTAAATATTTTTTTTAATATTTTTATTTTTAAAATGCTTATTTATTAATCTTAATGCGGCTCTTTTTCAGTTTTATTGCGGCTCAATTAAAAAAATTGCATAAATTTGGTTCTGAAAAAACTCTTCGCAGGGCGGAAAAAATTATTTTCATGGACGGGAAAAAAATTTTCGCAGGGCGTAAAGCTTTGGTTTCGCAAAACAGTTTGCCACAGGGCGGAAAACTTAGGTTCCGCAAAGGGGCGAATTTTTTTCCGATTTGGCTCACGAGTGGCCACCCCTGTTATATTTCACTTTTACTTTCTTTTACCCTATATATATGAAATATATATAGAGAAAGAAAGTATTGCGATCATGTCAAAAATAATTCGATGTCGAATTTTTTCATTTGTTTTATTTCTTTTATTTGCTATTTAAACTTAAAATACCGAACTTTCTCAAACAAATATATAGATATTGGCCATATTCCCGTAAATATGTATTTGAAAAATTTCGGGAGGAGCCCTCGACCCCCCTCCCCCCTCCCCTGATATTTATAATTAATGTATTTTACTGAAAATTATAGATCTACTTACCAAAATGTAGCTATTGCAGACACTGAGTGTATCTGGATGCAATGAGGTGAGACAATCTAAATCTGGATCTCGGCGGAAAAGCATAAACCACCTGTAAATAGAAGAAAGTGAATTAGAAAACAAAAAATAAGGCATAAGTACTAAAAAAAAATATTTAATTTAAACGATATTTGAAAGAAGTGAGGGATCACTTTTTGTTTTCTCTATTTACCAGTATAAAAAATATTTTTAATGGTGCAAAATAGTGATTAAAGGTTAATTAAATACGTAATAATGAATTAAAAAGAAATTTTTTATATACTAAACTTAAAATACCGAATACTTAATTTTTTTAATTTTAAGGTAGGTAATAGAAAACTTGTCCGTTATAAAATAGTATTAAATTTTCTGAAGAGGTCGCAAATTATAAACCCACATAATAAAATTAAGGAAATTTAGATAAAGAGGTGTAATGGTTTAAGTTTTAATCATTTCGTGATGAGTAATATATAAATGCAGGCTGTTTTATTTTTTTTTTTTACTTAAATATTTAAACATGAAAATTTAAGGGATGGTAGAGTTAAAGAGTTTAATTTATGATATTAAAACGAATTTAAAAAAATAATAATAATAATTTTAAATGGATTTAGTAAATCGTGTAATTAATTTACTATTAGAGTAAATTGGATAGAGTAAGTAATTATTTTAATGAAGTATTTAATAAGAAAAAACAATTTCCTAAGTTTAATTTACTGGGTATTTAAACGTGTTAGTTTATTATTACGATAGAGTAAAAATTTCGGAAGATGAGAATCCAAACCATATTTTAGAGTTCTATGAGAAAATATTTTCATTTGTATTTCGAAAATTACACCTACTGTTTGTGTCAACATTAATTAGGAGTTGCAATTATTTATATTTTTTGGGAATGTGCTCGAAAGTGGAAAAGTCGTGGAATGAGTATGGGATTAAATTTTAATTTTATATAATTACTTTTTAAAATTTGTCAGTTAATTGATCCCCATTACTTATATTTTATTTTATGATGGAAAATTTTTTTATTTCCGAAATAATTCAGCAGGAAAAAAATCTGGTGTGACTGATCGCACAGCACACAACTCTCGATTACCTGACGAAGGTAAAAGAAAGTTGTGTTCTGTGTTTGTCACACCAGATTGTTTTGTGCCGAGATATATTTAGTTTCCGTTGATACGTAAGTTTACATTAATATCTTCCTATGAAGTACAAGAGTAGAGTGTACTTCAAACAATTTTCAGGGCAAAAAGAAAATATACAATAAAGAGCATCTAAAAAAATTTAGTTGATTTATGAATTTTAATCAGAATTTTGAGAATATCGAAAAGAACTGAAAAAGTACATCAGTAAAGTACTAGTACTCTTTGACCGGTTTTGTTCGAAAGGTTCGTGTCACGACTTAAAAAACATCTGGAGTCTCAAATTAATAATGGTAACTATCGTCAAAATTTCGAGGTGTACTATCCATGATTTTTCAAATTTCACACCCGCCGACGAAATGTAATTTGGCCAACTGTTGGAACCGGACTAAAAAAGCACCACGTGACATTCCCTCTCCCTACATACCAATCTCCTCCTTATAGCCCAAGCAGTTTTGCCCAGGGCCGGATCTAGGGGGGAGGGGGTGCCTGTGCCCCGGGCGGCAGATATCAGGGGGCGGCAATTAAAGAAAGATTTACTAAAAAAAAGGTAAAATGATATGAACAATGTATAGAAACTTTTAAGGAGGGGCAGCAAATTAAATTTTGCCCACCCTAAAAAATCTCCTAGTTCCGGCCCTGGTTTTGCCTACACAATGATAACTATTTGAACCTATCTTCCTTGACCATGTTGAGGGACATATTTTCTGTCAGAAGATAGCTTTAATTGTTGCTATAAAAGCTTAAAAGTTCATGTTTAATTCAGTAATTATTGGATACCAAATGGCTTAAATAAGAATGCCTGGACCCCTAATATGTCTCTATAACGGATATCGTAAAGTCTTAAATGGCTTAAGTTGCCGAAAAGACTGTGTGTATGTGTGTGTGAATGTGAATTAGAAAAAAGTGTGAGTGTTTAAAAAAAAAAAAATTCAGTAATTAACGCTGCTTCAGAATATCAAACCGAAAAAAAAAAAAAAATAATAGGAAATTACTTTAAAAAGAAAACTTTAATTACTTAAAAAAAAAATGCAGAGAGGGGACATAACTATCGTGACACTTTTTGACCTTTAACTGCTAATAACATTTTGATAACATCCCATAACGATTGATAACTATCTTGACGAATTTTCATTAAACAAGTAAAGCCCATATAATACGATTAGGTTTTGGTTTCTTTACAAAGTACCTTGCTTTACAAGTTACATATGTTTTCTAGTGAGGGACAAGGATATTTTTTTGAAAATGACCCATTATCTTTTTTTTAATCAACCCGGAATCCCCCGTAATGGATCCTTTAATCATAAAATTACGCATATAATTGAAAACAGCCTACTAATTAAAGAATTTTTTTGTGAGAAATCGAAATTGAAGGCTATACCCGACAGAGAGAGAGAGAGAATTTCCGTTCTTTCCTTTTAGGTTTATATGATTTAATATAACAAAAGAATCAATAAATTAAAACCGCTGAATAATAAGGTAATTGTTGTCAATATCCATCTTTGTCAAAGTAAATCCATTTACTCTTATTAGATATGGTTTATGAATAAATTGAATAATTTATTCATACATTTATCAAAGCAAATTGTTAATTTTCTCATATGTTTATATGTTACTATCTGTATTTAGAAAATTAATCGATAATGTCTTTACAAAAGCCTATGTATTTAAAACAAGTAATTAATTTTATCATTTTTACTTTCTCTTACTTATATATATGAATATATATAGAGAGAAAGTATTGGATTCATGTCAAAAATTGGATGTCGAGATTTTGATGATATACACGTTTTGAGGTCCCCTTACTTTTTTCATAAATATAATGTTATATTAATATAATATTTTTTATATTAACAATAGAAGTGTAACTAATAAGAGTTAATAGTAAATAACTGTTATTGTAAAAAAATGATATGTAACATTATATTTACTGACCAAAGGTCCTAAAGATGAACATTCGAATCATCGGCTAAATATGGTTTTTATTTTTCATCTTTGGTTGCCTACTAATTGAAAAAATATTCACTGCACTATCTTACCTACATAATAGTTAAATTGTATTTGTAATTGGAGACAACAGGCAAAGTGACGTGCACCAGGTTCAATAAAGCTCTAGGAATATTATGTTATTGGGCCATCCTCAGTTATTGAAAATTGTACGGGCTATAAAATTTTAGAAAATTGGGGTATTTATAAATTTGTTCAATGATATTCATTTACAAAGTGAACACGTTGGCGGATCGTCTGACTAATAATGGACTAAGTATACACATTCACGTATAATCTGCAAAAAAATATGAAATTTGAAAATTTTGAAAATGAAAACATTTCGAGAGGGGGGGGGGGGGGCTCAATTCCTCCGAAACTCCTGGCTGGTTCGATCATATATGTATAATTTTGAATAACTGAGGATGGCCCAATAGATTCTGAGAGTTTTATTAAACTTGGTGCTCCCCACTTTGGCTGATCTCTTCATTACAATTTAACTGATATGTAGATTAGATTTACAAATTTTTAGATAATTAGGGGAAAGTTTGAAAAATTGGCTTGAATGTTGAATTTTGAGAGAGAAAGCAAGTTACACTTGTAATTGTAATGTATTTATGTTATTATGTTTTAGCCTTTCACTGATAAAAAGTAGTCTAGGAAAATTGCCAATCTAAACTCTGATATCTCCAAGTCGTCATTCATGTAAACAACGAATGTAAGTGGGAAATAATTTCTTATTAATATGCTCAAATGAAATATCATCATACTAAATATAAAGCGCTAGCCACTAACTCCCGTTATGTTCCTCATTACTACTCTCTCCCTCGCTGATTGGCCAGAGACAGAGGAAGCTGAGTCAGCGAGGAAAATTTAAAACTTCCAAAATTTCCAAACAGTAAGCAAGAAGGCGAGCAAGGGGGTCCGGGGGGCGCAACCCCATGGCAAGTGGGAAAGTGAATTTGCTACTTGTATAAATAAATAAAGAAAGCATTCTGATTTTTCTAAATACCGATACATATGATATAATCTTTTATGCGATGCCTGCATTCTCTTTAAATTTGAAGAGATTATAGGTTTACTGATAAAATATACATTAGAGTAATTTTCTTTTAATAATAGACAAACAAATATTAGTAATCGTGTAATCAAGTAGATAAGTACTTGAATTAATTGCCTTAAGAGAGAAAAGGAAAGAAAGCGATTACCTCCCACTTAGTATATAACTTTCTAATTTCGCAAAATAAATTAAAATTTATTATTAAAAAGAAAAAAAAATCAACTCTTTTTTTTTACTTTGAATATATCACATATAGGCCCACGTTAAATCAACGTCAAGCATCGATCCATTTGAAATAATTTCTCTTCTTTTTTTTTGTGCATTGAATTCATTCAACACACGCAGGGAAAAAGAAAAATAATTTCTAAATAAAAAATAAATCTTGAGTATGCCTACATGACTTTAGATAAATGATTTATTTACAAAGGCCTATATCAGCGAAGAAAAAATAAAATCAAACAATTTTTCTTAAGAAAATTCGCCCCGAAAATTTTACTCAGTAATATTTAAATTTTATTGTATATAATAGCAATAAAAAAAAGATTAATGAATCTCAAATAAAAACTATTTTTTTAAATGCTTTTATTTAACTTACTCTTTCAAGGTCACCAACTTTATGGCTTTGTTAAGGACACTTCCCGATGAGCTAGAGGTGTGAAATTTGATATTTAAGAGTCATTTTTGATGACGCAAATTGTGAGATTGGTTTTACCAAAATGGACCAAACTAATGTGGTACTTTATTTGAAACCCTTCGCGAATTAATGTAATTTCAAAAGACTTCCCGATGGGCTAGAGGTATGAAATGTAATACTTAAGAGTCATTTTTGATGACGCCACTATATGGTGGTTTTGATCAAAATAGACCAAACTAATGTGGTACTTTATTTGAAACCCTTCGCGAATTAATGTAATTTCAAAAGACTTCCCGATGGGCTAGAGGTGTGAAATGTAATACTTAAGAGTCATTTTTGATGACGCCACTATATGGTGGTTTTGATCAAAATAGACCAAATTAATGTGGTACTTTATTTGAAACCCTTCGCGAATTAATGTAATTTCAAAAGACTTCCCGATGGGCTAGAGGTGTGAAATGTAATACTTAAGAGTCATTTTTGATGACGCCACTATATGGTGGTTTTGATCAAAATAGACCAAACTAATGTGGTACTTTATTTGAAACCCTTCGCGAATTAATGTAATTTCAAAAGACTTCCCGATGGGCTAGAGGTGTGAAATGTAATACTTAAGAGTCATTTTTGATGACGCCACTATATGGTGGTTTTGATCAAAATAGACCAAACTAATGTGGTACTTTATTTGAAACCCTTCACGAATTAATGTAATTTCAAAAGACTTCCCGATGGGCTAGAGGTGTGAAATGTAATACTTACGGGTCATTTTTGATGACGCCACTATATGGTGGTTTTGATCAAAATAGACCAAACTAATGTGGTACTTTATTTGAAACCCTTCGCGAATTAATGTAATTTCAAAAGACTTCCCGATGGGCTAGAGGTGTGAAATGTAATACTTAAGAGTCATTTTTGATGACGCCACTATATGGTGGTTTGATCAAAATAGACCAAACTAATGTGGTACTTTATTTGAAACCCTTCACGAATTAATGTAATTTCAAAAGACTTCCCGATGGGCTAGAGGTGTGAAATGTAATACTTAAGAGTCATTTTTGATGACGCCACTATATGGTGGTTTTGATCAAAATAGACCAAACTAATGTGGTACTTTATTTGAAGCCTCACGCAAATAAGGCCCTATTAACTATAGTTTTGAATTTTGATATTTACGAGTCATCTTTTTATGATAATGAATAATTTTTCAATTGAACCAAATCAATACAGGCGAAACTAATGTGGTACTTTATCATATTGATGATTTTTGATAAGACTAAAAGACTAAAAAGCTTAAAATAAAAATAAAATAAAAAAAAGATTTTTAAAAAATGCTTTCATTTAAATTGAACTAAAAAGAGAGAAATAAGAAAAGAAATAATTTAATTGTTCTTGTTAAAATTTTTACTATTTATGACTTAAAATAAAAGCGTGGGGCGCGAGTCTCGAATCACTTCGAAGCGCCCTACGCTTTTATTTTAAGTCATAAATATTAAAAAATTTTAACAAGAACAATTAAATTATTTCTTTATCTCTTTTTAGTTCAATTTAAATAAAAGCATTTTTTTAAAATCTTTTTTTATTTTATTTTTATTAAAGATGCAATTAATCGAAAGATAAAACGGAATTAAATTAACGAGATTGCAAAACTTTTTCGTTTATCTCAATTTGAACTTACTAAAGATATGGTCCAGGGGATGCTGAGAAAATTGTATATTTTAGTTTAGAACATAAATATATTCATCATTTAAATAAATATCTCAATGTGATTGAGTTTTGATAATGATTGGTCAAATAAATATATTTAATACATGTCTACTGGCGGTTGAAATTTCTTGAAATACTTGCGCCATAGGTACTTGGCTTAAGTATAAAATTTGAGTATCGAGAGTTTTTCCATTTTTGAGTAATTCCCATTAACCTACATTTTTTGATATTTCACTTGAAATCAATTTTATTTACTGTGAAAAAATTTTAAATTTCAAGAAGAATCGATTCCAGTTAAAATATCAAAACATAATGTTTATGTAAATTTCTCTGAAAGAGATTTTATTGCTTTTAAATGGCTGTTTTATTGCTTTTCTGGAAATTGCCATTAAAAGGAGGTGATTCCTTTTAGCTTGAATTTGACGTCATTTTCACAATCATTTGAATGAATTTCAAGTGAAATATCAAAAAGTGTGGATTAAATTAAATAACTCAATAAGGAAAGAACTCTCGATACTCAAATTTTATACTTTAGCTAAGTATTCATGTCCCAAGCATGGGCAGGAATTTCATTCCAATCGACCAAATAGTACTTTACTGATGTATTTTTTCGATTTTTTTTTTCTCACAATTGGCTTTAACGATTTTGTTTAAAAACCAATTACATTTTAGATGTTCTTTAAAACGTATATTCTTATTTTGCAGACAAAATTGTGGAAACTAAGGATAAGTTGACACAAAAAATCTCATCTGACAAGCACAGGACACAACTTTCAATTGCCGGAGGTAAGAGAAAGTTGTGTGCTGTGCGAACAGACACATCAGATTTTTCTCGAGCAAAAAAAGAAAATATAAAAGAACATGCGATATTCTTTGCAGAACTGTAATTAAATCTTGAAAATTCAAAATAAGAGCCGATTTAGCTAAAACGTTTAGAGTCTATATGGCCTAAGATGCCGAAAAGATTTCAAAAAAAAAAAAAAAAAATTATATTTGAATGAGTACTTTTCATTCGATACCGGCAATCGAGTACTCATATGAGTAAAGTATTGAAAAAAGTATCGAGTAAAAAAAGTACTAGTATCGGATCAAAAGTATTGATACTAGTAAGTATCGATACTTTTTTCATGTCCCTAGCCAAGGGACCAGCCATCCTCCGGGAGGCCTGGAAGGCCCCAATTTTTCTTGGGGCGGGGGGAGCCTTCTGGGGGAGGGGGGCACGGGGCTTCTGGGAGGAGCCTTAGGAGCCCCGGGACCCCTCTAGTTACGCCCTTGCCAGGATCTAATCACAAACACAAACACATCTCGCCAAATTGCGATTTTAAATAAAATTTCGCTATTACGAATGTACTCAACTTAGAAAAGATATTTGTAAAATGTGATTTATTATACAAAAAATCTGGTGTGATGGTCGCACAGCACACAACTTTCGACTATACCGCTTGTCACACCAGATTATTATTTGTCGAGATATATTTAGTTTTCCACCGATATATTAAAATTCAAGGTGTAAAATTTATAAACATGGGAAAATATTTATATTTTTTTACCATGGCAACCATTTAACCTGTATTCCTATGAAGTACAAGAGTAAAGTGTGCTTCAAACAATTTTGATAGCAAGATAAGAACAAACATTTGAAAGAGCGTCTAAAAAATAATTGATTTTTGAATTTTAATCAAAATCGTTAGAGCGGATTTTGAGAAAACCGAAAAAAACTGAAAAAAAGTACATCAATCAGTAAAGTATTTACTAGTACTCTTTGGCCAATTTTGTTCAAAAGCTTCGTGTTACGCCCCAGGGGGGTACATAACTTAAATATAAAATTTCAATCTCCTAGCTCTTTTCGTTCTTGAGATATTTTGTTCACAGACACACACACAGACAGACAGACAGACCATATTGCGAAAACCACTTTTTTAGATTCAGGGGATCTCAAAACGTGTATATCCATCAAAATCTCGACATCGAATTTTTGATATGAAACCAATCAGTGGCGTATTCAGGGGGGCCGGGGGGCCGGCCCCAAGCCTTCTCCAAAACAAAAAATACCTATTGTTTTCACTAATGATTTTTTTTTTTTTAATAATTCTTTTATTAACTCTCCTAAATTCTAAAATCTAAAAAAAAACTTAAAAATAATTGAAAAAATATCTAATATTTACGAATTTTGTATTAAAATTTTTTTTTATTTCAAGAAAAAAAAATTTTTTTTTATTTGTTTTTTATTTATAATTATTATATTATCTAAAAAAAATTTCTCCACTTTAAGTTTCTTGGAAAAGGGGGGGGGTTCAAAACTTTGGGCCCCCTCCAAGAATCCTACATGAAACCAATACTTTCTCTTTCTATATATTTATTAACACATACAGAGGTAAGAGAAAGTGAAATCTACTTAAAGTTGATCAAAAATATTTGTTTGGAATAAGAAATTTTATAAAAATCCATCCATTCAACTAAAATTCTCAACGAGAGCCACTAGACGAGAATATGAAATCAAATCCAATAGTAATAATAAAAAGTATTAGTTGACAAATTAAACAAGAAAAGTCAAGAATGTTAATATTGAAATGAATCGTAGAGTGAGGATGCATCGAATGAATGAAATCGTTTCGGTAGGTTTTTAGTAAATAACTCTTTAAATTTATCAAAGATTTACATATCAGTAGATAGTTAATTTAAAAATGAATAAGAATTGTAAAAATTTCAGTAGTTACTCACCAAATAAAGGATATGTTGCATTAAAGCCGACCAGCACTCGGACCACGTCTGACAGGAACGCCGTTCACAGCCCAACTGGATGTAAAGCAAAAGCAGACAGGTATGCCTCGGCTCGTAAACCTGTATGGACACGAATAAAGCCATGTAGAAAAGTATATCTATATATATTCGTCTGTGTGAGAATGGCATTTGTGTGAGTGAGCAAAAAGAAATTAAAATATCATTTCCCATTTGAAGCAAAGAAAGTATTTTAAAATATGTCCATGTTTAATAATTCATTATCTGAATAGAAATCTTTAATTTTAATTTATTTTAATATTTTAATTTTTTTAAATTTTATTTTAATTTTAATTTATTATTAATACTTTCTCTTACCTCTATATATGTTAATATATATAAAGAGAAAGTATTGTGATCATGTCAAAAATTCGAAAACGAGATATTGATGGATATACACGTTTTGAGGTCCCCTGAGTCCGAAAAAGTGGGTCCCGCAAATTGGACTGTTTGTCTGTTTGTGAACAAAATATCTCAAGAACGAAAAGAGGTAGGAGGTTGAAATTTTATATTTAAGTTAGGCACCTACCTGGCACGTGTCACGAAGCTTTTGAATAAAATCCGCCAAAGAGTACTAGTATTTTACTGATGTACTTTTTCATTTTTTTTTTCCATTTTCTCAAAATTCGCTTTGACAATTTTGATTAAAATTTTAAAATCAATTATTTTTTAGATGCTCTTTAAAATGTATATTCTCATTTTGCCATTGAAATCTTCTGAAGACCACTTTACTCTTGTACTCCATATAAAAGATAGGAGAAATGGTTGTGTGTGGATGTTTTTTTCTTAAAAAAATTCTAATATGCCCTCGGGCCTTGGCGTAGGGCTTAGCGTCCTGGCCTTATGTATCAAGGGTCGCGGGTTAGGATCCCGTCTCATGCGACAAAATTTCTTTCAATTTAATTTTCTACCAATAAATTGAAATAAAAAGAGAAGGTCTAAATGGCATTCGTTGTCGAAAAAGCCCTTAAATCTTCTTCTTTCTTGGCCTTAAATCCCGCGGTGCGGGGTCGGCGGTTCATGGGTTTTTGCGACTGGGAAGGAAAATAACAGGTCGGCAGGTATGACGCCTGTTGAAAATATAGAAGGGAAGAAACTGACATGGAAAGAAATGAAGTACTGTCAGTGCCAGCTAGGGCAGCTCGTGGTCGCCATCCACGTACCCACAAGATGTGGGCCCCTGAGCTAGAAAAAGACCTTAAATAAATTAAAAAAAAAAAAAAATTATAATATATCGGCGGAAACTAAATATATCGCGACAAATAAAATCTGGTGTGAAAAGAACAGAACACAACTTTAGATTACCAAAAAAATTTAGCCTACATATATAATATATAAATAAATAAATATAAATATTAATGAGTTAGAGTCCGGCGACCCCGCACCGCGGGAATAATAAGGTCGAGGACAGAAGAATGAGTTGGAGTATATACCAATCACCCCATTTCAACATGCGTAGGAAGTAAAACTAGTAGAAGAGATTCAATTCATCAAGAATTTAGAAACTATTCCATGTTTTGATGTTTATTAAATTCATTCGCTGATCAAACACTAACACATTTTAATTTAACTTCTTCAAATGAGAGAAAAATTCACTTTCCACTGTTTTTAGAAACAACTCACTTTGGTTAGTAAAATTATATGTATGCTAATCTAATTCCATTTTTTTTTTTTTTTTATAAAAAAGTTTTTTATTTTCTGAATTTAATTTCAAATTACGTTTAATTAAATATTTTTTTAATTTAAATTTATTCTCTCTTAGCTGATGCTAAGGACCATCTACAGTGTTAGAAGAACGTCTTTATTTACGAGTAAAAATGGATGTTAGCATAAAGAAAATATTATTATTTATCATTATAATAATAGTAAGCAACCGCCCCCAAATACAGTCGTTCAGTGTATGTCTAATATAAAATTATATAATCTATGATTAGCTGAACTTTTCCTATTATGCTGATATTCACACTACACTTTTATTCTAAAATAATAAATTTTTTCCTGCCGTTTTGGAAGAATGGTATGAAAAAAGAAGAATTAGCAGTCTTAGCTAGGGTAACTCGTGGTCGCTATCCACGTACTAGATGTGAGCCCCTGAGTGAACGCTAGGGAGAAAGAATATTACTGTTTTTAGGATTTTTGTCAGTTAAGATTAGAAAGACTTTTTCTAAAAAAGAAATATGAACAGATTTATGCGGAGAAACTTTGACAGATGAAATAATTTAATCTATCTCTCTTTAGAATTAAAATTCAAGGCGCCTGTCTTTATTCTATCCTAATTATTCCACGGAATATTATTTATACCCCTAGCACAAGAGGAGGATACTCTACCTCAGTGCTATGGTCCAAGGACGAACAAGAATTTAAAGATATCATAATTAAAATTGGGAAAGATTGGGTTATTAAAAATCTATCTTTTCTGATTAGTTCTATTAATTCATTATGAATTATTTAAGGTAATTTTAAGCGATAAAATATTCTTTCTAAATAATAAATTTTTAGTTTTATTGGAATTTGAAATTAATTTAGTTCCAAACAAAGGGAATGGTTAAAGTTTTAGGAAAATTTTCAAAGTTCAGAAGGCGATGGACACCCGCGATTAAATTTCTAAAAAATAAATTTGACCCCTCTATAAATAAGGACCACTCTACTATACATATACAGGTAAGAAAAAGTAAAAATTTATCACAATAAATGAAGGAGCAGGTAGCCAGAAATCCAAAATAAAACACAAGTGTATTGAAGACAAAGTCCCGGCTTTAATTAGATAACGCCATCCTCAGTCCATTTTCGAGCTATAAGCATTGTACATTTTAGATAGTAGTAAAAAAAATTATTAATTCGAAGAGAAGCTGTTTTATACAGGAAAAAGTAGCACGAATATTTTGACGAAAAGCAATACGCTTTCCTTCTTTTTCCTCTTTGCTTCTTATAAATTAATTAGCAATATTGTTGTTTTGGCACGAATTTGTGCGCATGTATATTTTTATAAAAAATAAAGCAGCGTGAGTGTCTATAAGATAATCTCGCTTAAATATTCGTGCACGATAGCTCCGTGCCAAAACAACAATGACAACTTTGTGCCTAATTAATTTATAAGCCAATTAGGACTGAAGATGGACAACAAAATTGTCCGAAACGCCCCCTTTTTCGCTTTTAGCATCCAAAGGCTCTCTTATTTGCTGCCCTGTACTTGTTCTCTTTTCCATTCCAAAAAAATTATTATTCATATATACAAGAAATAAAAAAATTTTTACCATATATTTTGAGTTTATAGACCTAATGTATGTAAATGTCAATGCTACGGCTCGAAAATGACTGGAAATACCTTTATCTAATTAAAAGCTGCCCACTACTCTTAGTGCTGCTGATTTAGGCCTATGTAATATTTTTAAAAAGCTCCTGATGAAGGTGAAAGAAGTGACCGATTCTCAAAGTTCTAAATAAAAACTAGAGAAAGAAACAATTTTTATTTTATTTCGTTATCGTCTTTCATTCTAAATTTAACAGCCACCCGTCCAAAAACATCTTTTTTTATTTATTTATTTAAATTATATACGGCGCTTGTACTGATTCGATTTTTTTTTTTAAATAAAGAATTTATCCGGTCTGGGGTTAGACTAAATATAGCATCCGATATACGAGTAATATCATTTGAGAACACCGGAATATTCTGAAAGCTTCTCGCTTTTCTTTTAAAGAGCAGCCAGTCAAAACAAAACAAACTCCTAAAGACATAATAACATCTGAGTCAAGTGAATGTGTTTTTTATATAAACAAACGTCTTTCTTTGTCTGTCAGGAAAATTTATCTCCATTTCCCCTGTTTTACATATTCACTTTGTAAACAATAAAGTTGAAATGTAAACGAATATTAAAATGAAATTTTATTTTTAAATTAACTAAAAAATTTCATAAAATAAATTAAAAAACATGTTGGATTATTTAAATTAGACT